>JASANG010003369.1:0-29056 GCA_030248215.1 Enoplolaimus lenunculus
TGGCGGTTCGTCTTTGACTTCAGGTGGAGGGACTCCGGTATAGCTATGGTCGTTGTTTTCGTAATGATCATCTGTCGCTCCACCGCCGCCATAATGAGAATTGCCCGCCGATCGGAACCGTTCATCTTGATCTTCATGCGACCCATCCATTTCTTGCTTAACGCCATTGTCTTCGCCGTTACGACGCCGATCGCGGTCTCTATCGCGGCTCCTGCGGTCACGTCGGTCTCGATCCTGAAATAAGGGGTACCTTTTTCAGATTTTGAAGTGGTTGTTTTAATTGCAGTTGGTTTTTAAAAAAGTGGATGAAAATCTCCAAGTCTCGGTCGTCAGCAATTTTGCATTCTAGAAGCTGCACTTGCTTTTAGAACTTTGGACAACAGGATAACGACATTAGCGTTATCTATGCAGTTATTTCACAGAAAACCCTTCAAAAATATTTACCAGCTAAAACGCAACCTGCTGCAAATTTAATAACAAAATGTTAAATAACTACAAAACGAGAACGATGATTTCATTTTCAATAAAATTACGCAATTTAATTTTCGGAACAGTTATTTTTTTGCACAAATCTGTTTCAGTATTTTCAAAACCGGTCGCCTCCAGCTAATGTTGGGAAGCCAATCAAACATAGATAAACTAAAATTTGATCAGTCATAAATAACATAACATTGCGCACCCTATGCATTGGTCTAGCAAAGATTTGCGATTGCAGAGATTCACACCGTTATGTTAGTATACAGTCACGAGCAGAGCGCTGTACAGTTGCATCCTCGATTGTAAATGATTATGTAACAAAGTTCATTAAACAAAAACAGCTGTAGTCCTGGTTATGGTCGAATTAATCGTGAGCCAGGGTACAACGTGAATCAGATATCAGTGGAGTAATCCGGTATTTTTACTATCCGACTCGGTTATTAAATCCGATATGTTATCACCGGAATTTCAAGTATTGCAAAATTTTCTAATTTGAAATTTAAGAAAGCCTGGCAAAATCCTAAATTATTTTTCCCAAAATTTCCTAAATGTAGCAATCGCGATCAGACCTGCTGTTTGAAATGCCATCTCGAATGAACTTAATTCTGTTTGTGACTGTATTTGATTTCCAAAGTATTCAGGGTGAATGGAAAGAACAAGGCCATAACATTAGTACAAGTATATTCCTAAACCTATGCGTAAGGATAAGCTTATAGCTAACCCTAAGAAAAAAATATTCTAAAGCTTAAGTTGACTCTATTGCAGTCCCGCAGAAAAACGGTCCGCCACAGATCTATACACAAGCTCAAATTAGTATCGAGTCGAATTAACCGCAAGCAGTTCAAATGGCGTCTGCGAGCAATTACGCCTAAGAAACGAGTAGGAAACGAGCGATCGCTTCGTTTGTAACGAGATCACAAACGCATTTTAATCTGTCTATGACTGTATTTGACTTCCGCACCAGTCAATTTGTCTCAACTAATATTCGGTTAATATTTTCAAAGCAATTGTCCTGAATTAAATCATGTTCTTCTTGCTCTCGTATCTTAATAAAATTAAAAATCACATTAAAAATTACCCTATCTCGACGATCTCTATCTCGATCTCGGTCTACTGCACGTCTGTCTCGGTCGCGCTAAAATTATAATAAAGATATAACAGTATTTCTTTTCAAAAATCGAATTGCGTATTGGTGGGTTTTTGAATTTGTATGGCTTTTGATTTGAAAATTATGGGTTTTTCAAATACGTTCAAAAACGTAAAAACTGCAATATTGTGTCTACTGAAGTTAAAATATAAACTATACACTACTTTTTTTACTATTATAATACATATTTCTGCCACTTCGAACAAACGCTAGTGACAGCCATTTTCATGCCTATAGCGGCTTTTAAGCTCCTCTGTTCATTCCTTTTGCTCCCTACAGCTGGCGGACTTACATCGCCGCGATCACGACGGCTTCTATCACGACTTCGCGACCGCGATCGTCTACGACGATCTACGCCACCACGATCCCGTGATCGACTACGACGTCGCCTGTCACGATCGCGATCTCGATCACGGTCTCGATCTCGATCTTTGTCGCGCTCACGACGTTCAGATCGTTCCCTGAAATATTCCATTGAAATACCTCTAACTACCAATACAGAGTTATCGTTACTGTCTCAAAAATATGCTTACTGTACCATAATTAGCATTTGGTGACTAAATATTCTACGTACCTTCAAACCCACGAACGTTCCAGTTGCACTAACATTAGTGACTAACTGACGGTAGGTACTAAACTTACAATGCGCAATATGAAAACACGGCTCCAAATTTCAAAAGGCAATAAATCAAATACGTTTAATATCGCTGGCTCGTACAGTAAAGTCAAAAAGCTAAGGCATTCAACGACTTATGTCCGGGTTCCATTAAAAAGTCGAATTCAGCAAGTGATAAACCAACGGTTAGTAAAATACATATCAACAGACTGAATCTTTTTCGAATGCTTTTCGTGCTTGCGGTTCGAACCACAACCCATACTTCAATTAATTCAGATTTTGATGTTTCAAGATGCACGGATTTCTATTGCCTGTATAAGGTTAGGTTTGTTAAACCAGTATGTTAAACGGCTACATTTTTTATTTTATACAACACTTCTATGCAAAAGAATGTATTCTTCAAACTCAAGGTTCGGTTTCAGAATTAGATTCGGCAAAACTGTAATGGGTTCGGTTTGGGTCAAATCATGAGTTCGGTGCCATTCTGGTTAGAACTCACCTGGAATCATCACGAACTGTTGCACCACCTGGACCTTTGGGGCGTCTCGTATCCCCTAGACCACCGCCTAGATTAAAAAAACAATTTCAGCATTCGAACACATTTTGCTTGTAAAAAATTATCACACGGCATGTACCTAGTGAAAAAAACATATTACTGTGAAATCTCCAAGGTGCAATCGGAATCTAAATTTCTACATTTTAATTGAGAGCAGCAAAACTCCGAGCGAAGCTCGGAGTTTCGCGAAGCGTTTTATATTTTGTACTTGGGGGTCGAAAGGTGGATGTCCGTCCGTCCGTCCGAAAAGAATCTCAGGAACGGCTGAACCGATTTCGAAAAACTTTTTTTTGGTTAAAAGCCAGTTATTCTGAAGTGTTAACCTCGCATTGGGGTTTTAAAATTTTAGGCCGTTTATTAGGTACAGGCTAATTTGCATAATTAATTAAGCCTAAGTTGGGACTTTGCACAATACTTCACTAATTATTACAGTTAGAAGCAATCTAATTTTAGCATTAAAGGATTTTTGGATGCAAGAATCTGCGTAGACTGTTTACAAACCCCCAAAGCCGATAACTGAGCAGTTAGCTAATAGATAATTTGCATATTAGCATAGTTTATAAGCCTAAATTAGGACTTTTTACAATATTTCACTAATTATTACAGTTAGAAGCAATATAATTTCAGCACTAAAGGGTTTTTAGGTGGGAGGAATTTGAATAAATTGTTTACAAACATCCAAAACCGATAATTGAATAGTTAGCTAATAGCTAATTTGCATATTAGCTTAATTGACAAGACAAAACTAAGACTTTTTAAATTATTTCATTAATTATTACGGTTTACTGAAGGTTTTCGGGTGCGAGGAATCTGAATAAATTGTTTACAAACCTCCAAAACCGATAATTGAATAGTTAGCTAATAGCTAATTTGCATAATAGCTTAATTGACAAGACAAAATGAGAAGTTTTTAAATTGTTTTAATAATTATTAGGGTTTATTGAAGGTTTCTTGGTGCGAGGAATCTGAATAAATTGTTTACAAACGTGAAAAACCGATATTTGAGTACTTAGCTAATAGATAATTTGCATGTAACCATAATTGATAAGCCTAAATTATGCGCTTTTACAATGTTTCACTAATTATTAGGGTTACAAGCAATCTAATTTCAGCAATAATGCGTTTTCAGGTGCGAGGAATCTGAATAAATTGTCTACAAACCTTTAAAAGCGATTATCGAATAGTTAGCTAATAGATGATTTGCATATTTGCTTAATTGAGGTGGTTGAAGGGTTTTTGGGTGTCGAGGAATCTGAGGAAATTGTTTACAAACCTCCAAAAGCGAAAATGGAATAGTTAGCTAATAACTAATTTGCATATTACCTTAATTGCTTATATATGTTCGAGCTTCGCTCAATAAATGTAGTAGCAATTAAGGTAATATGCAAATTAGTTATTAGCTGACTATTCATTTATCGGCTTTGAAGGTTTGTAAACAATTTATTCAGATTCCTCGCACCTAAAAACCTTCAGTGAACCCTAAAAATTATTGAAATAATTTAAAAGTCCTAGTTTTGTCTTGTCAATTAAGCTAATATGCAAATTAGTTATTAGCTAACTATTCAATTATCGGTTTTTGATGTTTGTAAACAATTTATTCAGATTCCTCGCACCCAAAAACCCTTCAGCCACTCTAATAATTTTTGGAATAATTTAAAAAAAATCCTAATTTTGTCTTGTCAATTAAGCTGATATGCAAATTAGTCATTAGCTAGCTACTCAATTATCGGTTTTGGAGGTTTGTAAGCAATTTCCTCAGATTCCTCGCACCCAAAAACCTTCAGTAAACCCTAATAATTATTGAAATAATTTAAAAAGTCATTGTTTTGCCTTGTTAATTAACTTAATATGCAAATTAGTTATTAGCTAACTATTCAATTATCGATTTTGTATGTTTGTAAACTATTTATTCAAATTCCATGCACCTAAAAACCCTTTAGTGCTGAAATTATATTGCTTTTAACCTTAATAATTAGTGAAATATTGTAAAAAGTCCTAATTTAGGCTTATAACCTATGCTAATATGCAAATTATCTAGCAGCTAACTGCTAAATCATCGGTTTTGGAGGTTTGTAATCAGTCTACGCAGATTCCTCGCACCCAAAAACCCTTTAATGCCAAAATTAGATTGCTTCTAACTGTAATAATTAGTGAAATATTGTGGAAAGTACTAATTTAGGCTTAATTAATTATGCAAATTAGCCTGTAGCTAATAAACACTTCAAAATTTTAAAATCCCAATGCGAGGTTAACACCCCAGGATAATTGGCTCTCAAACGAAAAAAGTTTATCAAAATCGGTTCAGCCGTTTCTGACATTCTTTTCGGACGGACAGACGGACGGACGGACATTCACCTTTCGACCACCAAGTACAAAATATAAAACGCTTCGCGAAACTCCGAGCTTCGCTCAATCAAATTGTTTTCGATAAGGTAACTTATCAAGAATTGATTGTCGTTTAGCTTTAAAGAGCCAAAAAAAAATGATTGCCAATTTGTTCATGCGACAAATTCGAGAATTGTTGATAGCATATACACACCCTAAATCAATATTATACTTATATAATACAAATTATCCGTATAGTCACAAAATTTGTAGTTTAGATTCCGATCCCCACAAATTATCTGTATATTCACAAAAATTGTAGTCCCGATTCCGATTCCGGTATAAATTTGCTGTTCCGATTCCGGTATAATCCAGTTCCGCATTGCACCCTGATCTACGCATAATTATTTTGATGGTAATCAAAACTTACAATCACAAAAATAAATGATAACATTCCCCTAATTAAAAATTTGTTTTAGTACATATTATGTCAATACTTAAACATACGCTGACACCGAAAGTTTCACTCAGGGATTCAGTCCCACGATTGCATAAAAACCGATCGCGAAAGGTGCCTCCTATCCAACCTCCTATCCAATATCTACAAAAAGCTGTGAATGATGATCATTCACAATATGTTACGTACCAAAACGCCTCGGCAACCAGCCATCTACAGTTCGACCTCTCTCTACGTCGACTAAAACTCGTCTTCCATCTATTTTGCGTCCGTCTGCGTGTTTGTAAGCAGCTGAAATTAAATAGAATAATAAAATTATTATACGCGAACTATAGTAATAGTATCAATATCGACAATATTATACACAGTTCACTTGTGACATTATTCACCAAAAACCCAAATCACTGAATAACGTTCAATTTTGACAAACATCATCGTTCAACTACTTCGAAACGCACACACAGTGTCTATTTGGATAGACAGTATGAACGCACATCACAAACAACCACAAACAAAGCACACATCGAATTCAAAATCAACCGCACGCGGCAGACAAGAATACCAAAAATATTAAATATACCGCCGATTTTTCTACATTCAAATCCAAAACCAAACTATCCGACAACAGCAAATTTTCAATGTCGCACAACTTTTTTTTCATCTAGACAATACCTACAGAAATGTTAATTTATATAAAAATTCATATCATATGGCCGAATATCGCAAAACTTGTGATATCACGTTAGAAATCAGTGAATTAAAATGATGTTGATTTTGTGAGTTTGGTACTTTGGAATACCTGCTTCGCAGGGTGCAACCGGAATTACAATTTACCGGAACCGGAATTTGAAAATTTTACCGGAACCGGAAAGTGAAAAATGCATTTCACCAAAAATTTCATTTTAATCTTATTTTTTGCTCAAATTATTTGTGAAATAACCTTAGTCGAACATAGGTATTTATTTTGTTGTATTTTAGATTTTCATCATCGACTGAATTGAAATCCACCATCAATGGCTTATATTCGGAGTACAAATGGCTTTCAAAAGAGATTCTTAAAAATTAGCAAAGTTAAGAAAACGGCCAAATTATGACGCCGGAATTTTTAAATCCGGTAAAAATTTATCGGAACCGCAAGGTGAAAATATGCTGGAACCGGAACCGGAATTCCGGTTTCACCCTGCTGCTTCGATACCAAACCATACGAATATTCAATGAAAGATATTGGTAAATTATTTTATAAAAAAAGGTTTGTTTTTCTTTAGTTTTAGAGCAAATATTTACGTAAATAAATCCAAAATCGCAAATGCGCCACGCGATATTTACTTTATTTTCATGCGAAAATAGAAAACTGAACATTATCAGACATACAAACTGCAGCGACACCGTATAACCAATATATTATATACATCCAAACTAGCACAAGCACAGTTTTCAATCAGTTACTTTTTATGAGGTTCAATGCGCTAAAACACACATTTACATGTATACGTGGGGTAAATCATGTTTAGCACGGGACTCACGTTCGTACTTTAGATATGCGCGCATACAATACGACACAAAGCATATGTTGTTTCGACACTTACGTCCCGTAAAGCGAAAGCCTTACCTGCTGGCGTGCAAAACTCTACCTTAAGAATAAACCGATCCACAGGAATCAGCTCAGATTGAAAGTAATAATCGTGCCCAAGGCGTCGTTGATCTGGGGTGCCTGTCAGCGTTTCGTAACTTTAATAAATTTGTATTCAAAAAGGCGTTTATTTCCTGCCGACCGAAGCATGTAAATGAAGTTGACGCAAAACTTACACTTGTTTAGAGTTATACACTGATTTACCATAAAAACTCAATATAGCATCTTGACTACGGTTCGGAATAGAGTTGTCCCAGTGTCACACAATTTTACTAAAAAAACTGAACGTCCACTTCAAAACGATGCAGAAATAATGATCACAACTATAGACATGTCTTATAAAGATTTTGCATGACCAAAATGCCAGATGCTTTTATTCAGCTCTTCGACACGCGTGGAGCCAACTGGAGATTGCATTTAAAACTTTGTCCCTGATAAACTTGGGCAAATTTTAGTGCCGGCACTGGGACATTTCTAGTTTGGACATTCTATAAATCATTCTTTCACGGTCGAACTATTAGTGTTCTTATTAGTGTTCAGTTTTGAAATAAATCTGTGGCTTACCTTGCACTAACAGGCACCCCAAACAAAACTCACCCGACACTTACCCGACAAGAAAAAAAATGAAATTTTAAAAGAATATTAAAACATCTTAATTTATCTCCATTATCTCAAACGCTTAACTCACTCCGTGTGGCTTAAAAATGAAATTCGAGAAAGAATGAAAAAACACTCCAAAAACCTCTTGCCCTTAAGTTAAAAATCAAACTCAGTTCAAATTGTTTAAAAATGCGCAAAAAGGCAAAGCCTACAACCATGCGTACCAAAAAAGACTCTTGGCAACAAAGTGAAACTTTGGTAAGCTAAAAAAATTCCTCCTAATAATTTATTGGCACACATACTTTTGTTACTATGCAAATATTCATGTACAACGTATGTCCTAAAAGTCAAGAGACACGAACTCAGCAATGTGTGTGTGTGTGTGATATCATAAAGCCTTACCACACTCAAACAAACCTAGCAGATTAAAACACAAACGCGCGCATACGCGACGAAACGGTAGAACACAAATAAATTGGTATAACTGCGCATCATTCAGTCGATAATATTGTGCGCTCAGTGCATGCAGTCCCGTAAGAACTGCGCGCGACAAGATTCTGGAACACAAAAATGAACCAAAATTAGCGCATCGCCAGATAATTACACAGAGAGTCAAATGTTAGCCTATTTTAGGGCTCGTATTCTTAAATGCACGATGTGTCTACTATCACCAGTTGATGGATGACAGGAGTTCTAACTTTCGAACCAGTGAAACGTGAATGAGATTAGCACATTTTTCGCATTTGTTTTTTGCACTGGCTTCAACACTTAACTTTGAGATCCACAATTGCTGGCTTTCATCGGTTTGAAAACCTTCGATAACTGGTAAAAGACGCTTTAGCATAGGATAATATTACGATTTTTACTTTTTGCCTTGACGCAACCACTATTCTCAAAACCGACTCATAACTTCTTGATCGCCTACATCCAAACAATGACTACTCGTTTGAAGTGTTAATGCTGACGCTAATCTAATACAACCATTTTAACCCATTTGGCACCTGGGTTTAGTCCAACACCAACCAACTGATGTTCAGTACAGCAACTTACAACTGGCTGGAGGATGCATACTAAAACATGTTTTGTTGAAAAATTTCCAGCTGACTCAACTGCTTAGTATTCATGTCTTTAGCAGTTGATTGAATTGAACTTACTTAAAAACTAAAAATTACTGAATTCCGGTAGCATTAATATTTGTTCGTTTTTTAATTTGCGAATTTACATAAACGTTGACAATCACCGAAAATAAACCCTCGAAGGTTATCTTCAATTAAGGTTATTTCCCAATAGTAATACAGCAAAAATAAAAAATAAAATGACCCGTAAATTGTAATTCCGCTTGCACCCTGACTGCTGCAAAGTATATTAGTGGGATATTCAACCAATCCTATTGCTAATTAATTGTTTTACATAAATGTCACACTCCGTTATTCGGCCTCTATTTGAAATCCGCCGTTTGAACTTGTACCAACAGAAACCAGGCGTAAACAAACCCGTTGCGGCCGCCATACAGGACCTTTTAACGCAGTTATACTTTCAACATTACGCTAACCAGAGAACGCAACTTCAATGTCAAATTAAACAGCTTGAGAGAAAGATGTATTCAGTTTACTGTCAGGAACACTAAATACTACATGCACACACCATTTGCTAAATGCTTAAAGATTCGCAAATTGCAATTAATCACCTTAGCTGTTCGAGTTACGGACTTAAATATCTGCTGCATGACAAAGTTAGTTGACCTTGATAGCATCGTCTTGTCTAACTTCAATTTAAACATCAACGTCACGTTTCGCAGCAAATCGAACAAGATTATACATACGAGCAAACAGGCATGACTAAATATGATATTCCCTTTAAAAGAGCAATTTTGTCTGTAAAAATTACTCCACACTCAAAATTTTCACCTGTTGCTAACCGAGTCCCCCGGCTGAAGCACCCGTACTCTGTCAGGACGCAGCGAATGCCGAGTTATATGAATCGTGTAACCGGACATTTTGATTCCGGCAAAACATGTGTCCAACGTCATTATTTTTCCGACATTTATACTAGCGCAGCCGTGTAACACACAGTTTACCTTCAAGGTTCAAACAGATGCTAAATTTCACAATAAGCAGGAACGGGAACAGGAATATATTTTTAGCAAGAAATTAGCCGGTACCGGAACTGCAAACTGCTAATTAGCTACAGTCTATAGCAAAAAAGCATAAAATAATGTTTAATGGCCTGTTTTGCGCTTTCACTAGCTAGTTGTTCAAGTACTACAAAAGAATCAGCAACATAATTAAGAATGTGAATACTGTACAGACCAAACTGAAGTTGCTAAAAGAAGCTGCCTTAGATTAAAACTTTCGAAACGTTGGTTATTTTTATTTTTAAGTTGATATATATTTCATAATGGACCATGAACTCGAAAAAACCCCGTTCCTGCGTCTTTGAATGCTGAAACACTAATTCTGGTGGATCCCTGTTTTACAGGCCAGCATTATAATTTAATACGTACGTAGCAAACATATGATAGCATTGTATATATACATTTCAGTCACATTCACATTCTATTCGATTTTACACGTAAAGTTTGCATTTCATTTTACTCACACGTTAAAGTCCTGGTAAAGTAAATTCTTATATAGCGATCGCAACTCTTATAAAATGTGGTGTTTAAAAGGTGGTGTGTTGCTAATTAATAAGCGCGAATATTACTGCTATACAAAGTTTACAATGTGCTAGATAACAGAGTATAATCTGCGAAGGTTTGTAAAAATCTACAGGTTGATATCAGCAACTTTACTTAAGAAAAGTTACCAAAAAGTATGAACACTAGATTTTATTTTTAGCTACCAGTAAGGAATTGTAATATTCTATACGTAATCATTTTTAAGAGTAGACTAGAGAACAGGTCAATGACACAATCAACCGAATAGCAGAGTGCGACCGGATAACAAAAATACCGGAGTCGGATTCGTATACCTCAATATCCGGCTCTGCAGCTAAAGAAGACGGATATTGTTTAAGTGTTTATTTTTAAAAAAGTTAAAACTTTATTAGGCTAATTTAGCATTATGTGCTCCTACAAAATATTTTATATCAACTGTGTTTCTTGGCATACTTATTTCGTCTCTATATTTTTGAACAAAAGTCACTGCGAAAAATACGATTTTGCTCATAAATAATACTTGAATACTTTTTCATTAGTTTTCAGCAACAATTATCAGCCAACTGTTTCATTAAAGTTTTCACCGACAATTATCCGGCAATGAAGAACAGGTACTGATGGATGTCGATTTTTAACGGAACCGGATATCCGGTCGCACCCTGTCTAAGAGTAACCGTATAGAGCGATAAATTGCTAAAAGTAAAATACTAGTAAATCAACTAAACATGTTTCGATATTAAACGAAACGTCAGACATGTTAAACGTTACGAAACAGAGTCGTTACCCAAACGATAATTTAAATGACGCAGTTGTAACGAATGCAACACAGTAAGGCGATGCAGATTCTATTCCCGTAGTTATGAAACAGCTTCTCGAATGCAGGACGCTGGCGTAAATAAGTTCAGCCATTTATAGCTTATATATCAGTATATAAAATTAAGTCACTGCAATTGTTCGAAAGAAAACACTTACCATGCATATCGCGGGTTGACTCGTATTCAATAAAGGCGTATCCTCGAGGCTTGCCTGTTTTTTGATCTTGAACCATCTGAATCTAAAACAAAACGAACGCCTACAGTTTGGAACGACGCAGTTTATACAAAAGACAGCTAGCTGTGTGAAAAACATCGTCTAACACTCTAACAGAGATTACCTACGCAAATAAAAGAGCCTGTTTTCACTGGATATTTAATGTAGCTCTAGGAGAGATATGAATTTTTTCCTTTTTGTAAAACAGCTTAGAGTTAAAACTTGTATATCGCATACATTTTTAAGTTGTGCTAAATTTTTTAGTGAAAATCCCTTTTATGTTTTAATAGACAAACAAACATAGTGGTTGCGGTTGTGGTAAGTACATGGAAAGTGTTTTTAAGTTCTTTGTCTTCGAACTTACCTTTTTTATATTCCCGTATACTTCGAATTCACGGCGTAATTTAGATTCAGAAGTATCGAAACTCTGAAATCAGCTCTATGCCCACAGATATAGCTGTTAATTGTTAAATATTTACAAACTTAACAATCCTAAAATATCGAATTGGCGCCTAAGTTTTCGCTCATTTGCCAGATTGACGACAAAATTTTTTCCATCATTATGTTGTCCACAAAGAAGTAAATACTGTTTTTCACCTTATTATATTGTGTTAACACTATTTGAATTTGTAATATTGAAACACTTAAAATATATCCTTGGCGCCTAAGTTTATTAATTTGCGCCTGAAAACTTATAGTAAGTGGCCAATTGGAGCATCAATTTATGTAAACGTACAACCCTGGACACGAACAGTGTTTTGTACGGATCAGTTGTAGCTTTCGGGTTTTCATTAGGATTCCCTAAAACAATATTAAAAACGCATTGATTGTAACCAACGAAACTCAATACAACTAATACCAGTCGTAGTAGAACTACATGTACTGCGCGAATTTCGGACATACTTATTTTTTAATCAGTCTAGTTAAGCATTCCAAACTTATAAAGCACAAACTGATAGTTAACTTACTTTCCAAATAAGCTAATATGCAACTTAGTTATTAGCTAACTATTCATTGATCGGTTTTGGAGGTGTATAAACAATTTATTCAGATTGCAGCGCCCAAAAACCCTTCAGTAATGCGCCGTTCACAATAATTTTGTCAACGGTGCCACAAAATATGCCATAGCCCAAGGCTATCACGAGGTCATTTTCAAAATGATCTCGTGATAGCCTTGGGCTATAAGCGAAATCGCTTATAGCTAAGGGCTATCACGTGTCAGCCCCGTCCTCGAAACTCGTGATAGCCCTGAGCTATCACAAAATTTCCTCTTCTATATATATTTCTATTCATAACACACATATGTTTATGTGTGTTATGAAACTTGATACCAACAGATTTAATTTTAAAATTTTAATCCTCTGCCCTGCACGCTAGCACAGTGCTATGAGGAGTTTTGCAGCAAACCTCAAATTTTGAAACACTGAGTGGACTTGGGAAAATTTTCACGCTTTTGAACAGAATTAGAAAAATTTTCAGGCGTAAGGGTGTCTAGAAATATTTTGAACAGACTATGCAGGTGTTTAAAGGGCGTCAAGGGCGTTTTAAGGGTTGTCTACAAATATTTTCAGGCGTTTGGGTGTCTACAAATATTTTCAGGCGTTTTAAAGGATGTCTAGAGAACAAGCCTACAAAATTTGCTTAAAATATCTTAACAGTAAAACTGACCTATATATTTCATATCTTTAGCAGTAAAACTAGCTGACCGGTCAACTGACCTAGCAGTAAAAGTTTATATATTTCATATGTTTAGCAGTAAAACTAGCTGACCGGCCAACTGACTTAGCAGTAAAATTTTATGCTGTGGTAGGGTAGACTTATAAATGGCCTATATCTTTCATACCATAAAATTTTCCATCTTCCTCAACATTTTGAATATCGAACGGTGCCACAAAAGTTGCCCTAGTTCAGGGCTAAAACGAATATTTGAAAATTACAATATGTAACTTGATAGGTTTGTGTGTTGTTTGTGTGTTAATTTGCGTTGTGTGCGTTTGTATTGTGTTTGTGTATGTGGTGTGTGTGGCTGACTTCGAGGAGGTTTGTGATAGCTCAGGGCTATCACGAGTTTCGAGGACGGGGCTGACACGTGATAGCCCTGAGCTATAAGCGATTTCGCTTATAGCCCAAGGCTATCACGAGGTCATTTTGAAAATGACCTCGTGATAGCCTTGGGCTATGGCATATTTTGTGGCACCGTTGACAAAATTATTGTGAACGGCGCATAACCGTAATAATCAGTAAAATAATTTAGAAAGTCGTTGTAATTTAGGCTTACCCAATTATGCAAATAAGCCTGCAGCTAATAAATGGCTTCTCAATGTTATTCCGAGCAAACTTTAAAGTAATGTTTCTCTGCATTTAAAACAAGCGTACCCCATACACAGCCGGTTCATACGACTATAACAATACTGAAAAGGTGTATTTAGCATTAGCTTTAGGTTACCAACAGCGGCAAATAAAACACACCCGCTAGGTGCCTCCGGAATTCCTGTTCCGGCTGGAACTCTTGGAAAAAATTCTGTTCCTGTTCCTGCATTGAAAGATGCATGAACCAGAATTTTATGATTTTGTAACAAAGTATTCACAGCATTTAAATATTGGAAACTTTGTCTTTGAAAAGTTATTTCAAAATTAATGTTTTTGTATACGTAGTTCAATTTTGTTAATAAACTGATTCTGATGTGTTTTCGCAAAACTTGATGATGAAATACCCGAAAATTCACTTAAACATTTTTGGCATATAAGTTTTCTAAAAACTCCAGCAGTAATTCGGTGATAAAAATTATTTTGAATTCCGGTTCCAGTTCCTGCAAAGAAGACCAATTACACAATAGTACATATGTTAAAAACGTACATAATGCAATGCCCTGTTCAATCTTGTAGGCTTGTAGTTCAGACTTTTCTTTGCGCTGAAAAAACACACAACTTATATAATCTGACTGTACCTAGTAAAAGTGCTTAATTTTTGTTGTGAGATGAAATTTTGATTACAAAGGATAACCAAGAACTAACAAGGTTTATTCAATGACTCTGGGATTGAAAACAAATATCAAAATGCCAGATTTTTAAACTACGTTTGCCATTAATTACGCTTGCTGGTTCGGCTTCGGCATGTCAAACTTCTGTGTACAGTCTCAATATAAAATATTCTTCTTTTAAATAAAGGATTTGCGAAGACAAGGTTCAACGTCGATGATACTGAATCTAAGGTCGATGCGTTAACTTAAAGTATAACATGAATTTTTTACACACTCCAATAATGTTTGAAACGTGGAAAAAATTCACAATACGACAGAGATTGAAGATTCTGTATGAACAAAATAATGGGCAACTTTTGCAAAGGACAAAAGCAGCAATTCCGTGTTCGCACGATATATACTTTACCCATGAGTTGCAACACGTCTACTATTAATATTAAGTGAGACGTGTGAAAAACATGGGTGCATGGTACATAGTCACTTAATTGTGATATACTGAACTGCCACTTAACATTTCAATTTTCACACTGGCTAATACGCTTCTCATCTCCGATGTCAGAGTATTAGCCAATTTGTGCAGTAATTAAAAACGCTTAAAGTATTTTTCGACGCACAAAACTTAGGCGAAACAAGCCGAGTGGTGAGATTTCGATAACTGGCGCTGAAAATCGCGTTTCCTTTCAAACCTCAAAGGTTTTCCAATCAAGAAACCATTGTTTTGCCACAATTTAAATGTAAACTAGAAACGTGACTTCCAAAAATCTCCTTGTACATATGTTGTTTCACGACAAATTAATGTTGCTGGTAGAGGAATATTAAAATTACGACGACGAAGTTTCTGAAAAATCGTTCCGCCTGTTCAAACTCGGCTTCAAAAATGTAGACAATGTGCTCTTAACTTTACAAGTGTCAGTTTTTAAAGCAATATATAAATCTATGCATAACGCTCGTGTATTGCACAATTCGAAACCGAATCCAAACTTTTGCTACCATCCTAATTAGCGATGTCACTGTTAGGGTTCCCGTTTAATATCTGACAAAAACTGATATCCTTAACTGGTATCCGGTATAAACAAACTGGATACCGGATATTTACGATTGCGTTACGGAATATCATAAAACTGCTTTTACATGTGAGCATTTTTAACATCTTTTTGCGATTACATTTCTGAGCAAGTCAAAAAGTGCACGTTTTGATACATTTTCAGGTATTTTTAACTTATGTAAGAGAGCCAGAGTTACACGCATACAGTTTATCAGCAGCATATTATGAACTTTGTAACAGATCAAAACCTTGAGGAGGATAAAAATACAGCGAAATTATAAATTACTTTAACATATACAATATCCGATATCCGGTAAATTAAAATCCGGTTGCACCCTGGCCACTGGGCCTCGCTCCGCTACTGAACCGAGGCCAGTTTTTAAACGCAATCCTTAGTTGAATCCCATTAAAAACAATACTATCACGCTCGGTTTTACATATGAATAATATGCAATACTAATATATGCACAACAGTCAGCGAAATATTCTAGTTTACGGTAAAAAAGAGTAAAAGACCTTGCGATCCTTGCGCTGGTCTCTAGTTTCAGCTTTCTTCGGTGCTGGTGTTTCGCTTGCACTCTAAAATAAAGTGAAGAAAGACATGAAAAGCAGTTACTTAATTGGTCAGCAATTCGGTAGAGTAAAGCACATATCGTCCGGTTGCGCAGCACAAACTCTCTATCACATCCGCTTCCAACAGGGTGGCACCGACTAATCCCACGATTTCACCGATTCCGAATCCCAACCAATTGCGACTTTGCCAAATTCGAGCGGTTTGACATGTCGAATTAGCAAACCAAATCTTATGCAGGCAGTTCAAACGTGAATTTTGTTTTATCAGAACCCAAGTTCATTGATACATGGTTTGATTTCAAGAACCACAACATGTACTAATTAGTTGCCGAAAAATGATTATACACATTGCTATAATTCAATTTCAAAAACTATAACAGGTGTATAGTAACTTTGCTGGATTTGGCTTTTTCAAACCAGAAGCTGATTCCGAACTTTCAATTTTTGCCAAACCTGAAACAGAATCTGATCCAAAGCTCTGTTGTCAACTTGTGCTCCAACCCTACTTCAACGGCCCAAATGGTGGTTTCATCTTCGCACAAATTTCATTTCCTAATCGACTAGTTACGTACATAAAACTGAGCACTTTTCGAAATTTTCATTTTCCCGCGGCGAAAATTTTGCCGCCCCCAGGAAACGCCCCCGGCGAATTTTCGGCCGCCCCCCAGCAAATTTTTTTGCTGGGGCCCCCCAGGACTTTGCTAAGCTAAAAATTTTCAATGTTAAAACGTAAAGACCCGCACTTCTTTTGAGGCGGACATTCGGCAAAATATGATTTTATATTACGCTGAGTACTCATAATTTTTAATAGCGTTACAAATACCAGTAGTAACTAATACAATTCAATAATGACCAGAAAAAAGCACAATTATTTAAAAACCGTTTCAGGGCATACAGCATTCGAAAGTACCTTGCAGCAGCAAGTTCAACCCGCCTGAGCCTTATGATAAACTGAAGCTGTGACTATTATATAAAATATATTAATCACAGTTTCAATTATAGATTATCTACATTTTATATAGTTGTGCTTCTTTCAATTTCTGGCTAAGTTGTCAGTAATAATAGTTAAAATTATTATTAGCGTTCGCGAGAAATTTTTGTCATGTTGAGCGATGAGTAATCTGCAGTTGAGTTGGAAACACGGTCTACAATGAAAAAAATGATCCAAAAAGTTGGTTTGCAAAATTTTAAGCCTGCCCCCCAGGAAAACTGCCCCCCCACCAAAATTAGCTGCCCCCCAGGAAACGAAACGCCCCCGGCGGAAATTTTCAAGCTATGGAGAAGCTAGTGAGATATATTTCTTATCAAAGAATTTAAATGGTTTCTCGAGTAGCAAAGTTCCCTTCCCTGTTAGGCCGAATCAAGTTAAATACTTCCAGTTCAGCAATCGCGGTTGTAACCGCGGTCGCAGTCGCGGATGTAATTACGGTCGCAGTGGCGGTTGCAACCACGGTCGCAGTCGCGGTTGTAAGCACGGTCGCAGTCGCGGTTGTAACCACGGTCGCAGTCGCGGTTGCAACAGCAGCCGCAGTTTGAACCGCGCTCACGCACAAATACGATTATGGTCGCGTTTACCTGCTATTCTAACAGTAACCACGTATTTGTTTAGTTTAGTACGTATCAAGTGTACATGCGCATGTGCTGTACAAATGGCGAGTCAAAAGATGACATTCGGCAATTTGTAGAGTCAACGTTTATGTGCTAAAACCTACATTTTATTTTTCTATAGCTGGTCAATTTTCGATTAACGTATTCAGATCAAAGTACCTTCGTAATCGGAACTTCTTTTCGAAGGTTAGTATATATAACAGTCTCACGTGAATATTTTTCACATATTTCCCTATTTTAGACGACTTAAATTAACCTTAATATTATGTCCAAGGCCGTCAAGCCAAAGAATATTTCTTCGGCTCCAAGCCAAAGAATATTTCTTCGGCTCCAAGCCAAAGAATATTTCTTCGGCTCCATGTAATATAATTCATTGCGTTATTATTTAAATCCGCAAACACTTAAATATACGTATTAATCAACACAGATGTGTCGCAACACTATGTTTCTTCTCATTATAACTAAATCTTATTTCGATTTCAGCCGTTCTTGTAAACGTATTGCGCGCCAATTGTGAGCTCTCTGTTTTCTGCACAGTAATTTTCAGCGGTCAAAACTGGATTTATGTTTTAGTATATATAGTGGATATATGTTTCTGTCAAGGTTTTGCGCCAATTTTTCGTTTTATTTTAATGAATTTGAAATAGTTTTCAGGGATGGGCGGTCTCGGTCAGAAAAGCGAAACCGAGACAGAGACCCAACCTACCGAGAGCGAGACCCAACTTATCGAGACCGAAACTTTTGGTCTCGGTCAATTTTTAACCGTTACCGAAAATAAAAATAAGATTTTTTAACAAAAGTTTTGAATATTTTTATCTGCTCTGAATTGCCGTTTCATACAATTAAACTAATAAATCGCCGACAAAACCTTCTTTCCTACTTTATTTTTCACTTGGCCACTGTTCCTATACCCTTCTAAAACGCTCGGGACAAATCCCACTGTCTCAAAATAGCGTAGACATTATAACTGCGGATCACCCATATGTTTTACACGATGTCATAAATGTTTTAAAGGCGAAAATGCAACTATTTGTGTTTTGTTACAATAAAATCAGTGTTTTGTGTTTCCTTTCAAAAAATAGAATTTTGGGTAACCGGAGCCGGAGGGGTCATTCTGTTTCTCTAATCGCTGTATAACCAGGTAGCGGTGCTCCACCATCCTTCGCTGTGTGTGTTGGTAGGCGAAATACGTAACTACTTCCGGGCCAAATCTGCGATCCAAGGAAATTTTTTTGTGATTGCTTATCACTTTTTCATCTGTTGGTCTCGGTTTGCAAACACCGAGACTGACAAAAAGCGAGACCGAGACCGAGACCAGCTAAATCCCGAGACTTACCGAGACAGAGACCGCCCATCCTACTGGTTTTGTTTATAGAGGGTGTTCTTATAAATATTTTCAAGGTCCATTGGAAAGTGCTTACCAGCAAAAAAAAGTAAAATCCGGTAGTGTGGGGACACAAGGGGCAAAACCCAATTACCATCGGACCAAACGTAAGAAAATGTTTTTGCAACAGCAATATGTTTCTGTAACTGGAATTTTAATAGCGTCTGTAACCGCAATTTTAACACGCGTCTGCGATCGATCTGGAGACAAGCGCGTTTGGGTCGAGATTGCGGTTGCACTTAATTCTGTCCGTGATCAGGTATGGGAGTCTCGGTCTCGATCTCGGCACGTTTCGGTATTTGGCCAGGTCCTAGTCTCGCTTTTTGAGTCTCGGTGGTTTGGAACCGAGACCATAAGTAGAGGATTCAGCAAGTGTACGACTGACTGTATTGTTGAAATAAGTGATGGCTGATGAAAATTTTTTTCTGTGAAATTACAAAATTTCATAGTTACACAATAATTACGAACAGATATTCTGAAACAACGCAAAAAAAGGTATTAAAAATACAAAAACTATAAAACACAAAAACTACGAAAAATACATTAGAACTGGTTTACTTTGAAATTTCATTCGATGATAACCAAAAATTGACAGAGACAGAGACTTTTCGTGGCCGTTCTCGGTAGTCAGGTCTCGGTTTTGAACCGAAACTACCCATTCCTGTCCGTGACTATATATACAAGACAAAATACAGTAGGTAGTAAGGTCATTTTTATTCTAACCAAAGCAGAAGCTCAAAATTGGCTCGCATAAAACACTACTGTTGCAAAGTTAAACATTCCTGAAGCACTAACCTCGAAGCTTGACACAAAACTAGCCAGTCCAGTAGGCGGTGGTCGCTTCTTTTCATGCGGAAGTTTATCTACCGGTGGTAAATATGTAATAGGATCACGCGGTGCGAACAACGCAAGCAAATTTGGAGGCAAAAATTGTGTCATATTAATATTTTAAAGAACCTTCAATAATGTCAACCTGCAATATATTCACGTATTATATATAGCAAAAATAATCATTAATATACAATAAGTTTCACTCAGAGAATATCTGAGTGCAAAACAGAGATAAGTATTTAGGAGGTTAAATTTAGTGTCCCGTTCGAAAACCTTTTCAACCAATCTACTTATTTTCCGTTTCTTAGATGCTTAGCTTCGCTAGTACGTAATCATAAGTCATCACGTCCGACCAATTTCCTAAAGACTAAAACTTAGGGCAGGATTCAGATAGGAGGCCTAGAACCCAGATGACACTAAATTACACCGTCGGAATTTTACGCCGGAAAAAATACCTACTTACTTCATAATCTATCCCTCGTTGCGGTGTAAATTTTACCCGTTGCGGTGTAAATTTGACCCCGTGCAATTTTTTCACTGAAAAGATTACACCGGTGTAATTCTTTCTTCGGCAAAACTGTACCTACGTTGCCTTCCAAAGACTGTGTGATGCACAAATTTAATTTTAAGTTCAACAGTTTTCAAATTTTTGTTCATTTTGATTTCTCGGTTACCTATGCACATCAACTGAATAAGCACGCTGTTTAACAAGTATATATTGATTTCATGTGAATAAACTTTGGATATATAACTTGTGGCCATGTATTTTGCGAAGTTAACTAAATTTATATATTTTTCACTCATGTTAGCTGTTAATTTACGTAATTATGAACAAAACCGGGCGTTATTACGTTAAGAAAGGCCTCAAATACACATCGGCTAAAATTCCCAACGCTGTTGATCAATTGAAAAATCAAGGTCATTGCGAAACGTTTGTGACAGTAATGAGACACTGGTATTTCGAACACAGTTTGGTGGAACACAGAAAAACAAGATGTTAACGGGCAGTGGATCGCAAGAAGATTGCAGAGGACGGAAAACAGCGGTAACATCACAAGTTGACCAAAATCTCGCTAATTTGACCAAGGCATTAGTGCAAGGTGGGTTCCTATGCCTGCTCAAAGTTTTCCGTCTTCGTCGAAACCTTAATTCACAAGGACATAGAGCACCGACGCGTATCGCTGTGGAATCATCGTGGTGAACTGCCTTCGCTTGTTTGGCTCACTGGTTTTCTTAAGGGACATGCAGTTTCATTGAAAAACCCGCAGCAATGTAGCTAGAGCGAAACAATATGACGATGGATCCGTTTGTCATCAACGATCACTATGACTGGTACAAAGTCGCGTATCGTGTTTGAATCTTATTGGCAAACCGAATCGAATCTTCATACAGAAGAAACGTGTCTTTGCCACGATCCATCAAAAGCAGAAGTGGTCGGAATTCGTGAATGCCAAACTTTTCGTGTGACACCTACTGGAGAAAAACGTAATGCTACAGTTCTCGCAACAACGTGTGTCGATGAAACAGTCTTAGACCCGCATATAATACGCCACGGCAAACGGATACAAGCCAATTGGCAAGGTGTAACAACTGAATGTCGGAAAATGCCGTATAACTGCTCAGAATACAGGTGGATTATAATGCAATTATTCGAGGCGTACATTGCATAACTTTTCTTTTCATACCTTGAGCAGCAAGTACAACAAATACGGATATTCAGATCCGACTATTCTAATTTTTGACGGTCATAACAGCTGCTACATTACAGTATCATTACAAGAACTACGTATATACAACGCAGCAACAATATTCACATTGTGCGATAGCCCGCGCACACGACGGACACATTACAGGCATCAAAACGTCGTTTGCTTCGGACCGGTCAAAGCTAAGTGGGAAGCAGAACTTCAAAGTTCACGAACGAAACCACTGCTGAATTTATTGTGGACGGAGCAACATTTCGTTTGTGGCTACGGGTACTTTTCCCGTTAGCAAAACAAAATGTCGCCAGTCCCGATTTAATTCTGTAATTCGGCATGAATATTACGTCTGGGAAGCCAAAGAAAGACTCGGCTAGAGACTTGCTGAAGAAAAAACTTTGTGAAGCAAAAAAACAGGAACCACCTGTGTAAAAACAAAAACGCAGCCAAGACAATAGTCGAAATGTGTAGAATCGTCAGTTCTAATGCGGAAATATACATTCAAGCAGCAATAACAGAAAGTACACAAAGCAGATACTTCGTAATGTATTATGAAAAACCTCATTATTATGGAAGAATCATTCAACCAATTCAGATTTAACAGTGCAGATGAGATTTTTGTACCGCGATCGATTATCTCGTTAATACTGGCCTAAGCAGCAGGATGTTGAAAACATTGGTGTAAACCGCATCCTTCTTGGTCCTGAAAATGCTCAATTGGTGCGAAACAAACACCTACAGTACTAGTTTACAAAAGACAAACATACGGCGGAACGGCGAGACATGTTGGCCGTTTGAAATGGCCGTAACTAATTTCAAAAGCATATGAATGATTGATTATTGACAAAAGCGAAATAGCAATGACTTTGAAGAAAGCTAAACACTGACTTCCCCGAATAGAATTTTATCCCTTTATTTGGCTTGTACAAGTTTCATTATGCAGAAAAACGTGCTCCATATTTTTCTTAAACACATCTTATTTCTCTTTAAATTTGTTGTCAAAAAATATGACAAATAATCTGCATAGATATTCTGGTGTGCACAATGCATTGACCATAATATACAAGCGTAATAGTTAAGTGTCTATGTGTATATATTCGAAGCAAACAAGTTGGCATTTAACTCTCATCATCACATTTAATTTTCGATGTTTTAAAATCTATATTTTCTTTGCTACGTTCACTATAATACCGGTCTGACATATCCGGGATATGCCGATTATTCGGCATTGGCGATGTAACAATGTGCACTTTTCGTCATACTACTGTTATGCAAAATATGCTCTATCCAGACCAAATGACCGAAAGCTTATAACATTAAAGAGATAACGATCCTTCGTCAACGAATTTTGACAACCAGTAAAATCCATGCGCACGGTTTTATGATTTTCGGAATGTAACTTCTCTGGTAATAACTAGGGATGTGCTGATTAATCCGCATCGGTAATAATCGGCACTTTTCGTGAGTATCGACATCGACACTGCAAAAAATTACCGATTCTTTGCCGATACTTTTTAACCACAAAGGCTAAGGTCATCACAGATTCGTGATTAGAAGATTCGTGAAAAGAGAGACCGCTATACTGTCCGTATTGCCCGATGGAATACCCGAATACATAGCATACATATAAAAATTCAACACGTAATGCACATTGCAACTAACTACACAGTACTCAGTGTAGTACACAACGTAGTACACAACCATATAATACCTAGCACAAGTACGTAATTGAAGCAGTGCCGCGGTAGGTCTACTGGTATGAGCGTTGGCCCGATTAGACAATGGTCGCTGGTTCGAATACAGGTGTGGTCAACTGCTTCAACTACTTCGCACTAAAATTACACTTACATACATTGCTCTTAAGACCGCCCCTTACATATACACCAACAAGCGAAATTGAAACTTGAAGGCAATGCAACTTGACGCTAAATAGCGCAAAACGTATCGGCAAAACATTGGCAGCTTTTGCAGGGCCGATACTCAGCAGTCGATTATATCCTTGCAATTGTTAACAATGAAAAGATACATAGCTTTAGTTTCCTAAGTGGACTCTAAATTTCAATTTTTGACAAATTAACTCAAATCGATTAGCTATGTAGTTGCAGTAGGTCCGTCTTTTAATACCGAACGCGGGTTTATAAAATCTGCATTGACTGTGAGTCAGCACAGTTAGTCCTATTCAGACGCACACGTATGGGAAAAGGAACTTTGTTGTTGCACAAATAACTTGCAGTTGCAAGTATTTGCAAAGAAGTATCATTTTTATTCTGATTCCTGGCATACATGAATACTTTGCAGACAACAACAACAAATATCGAACAACATACAAAGCTATTCCAATTCGTTGAGTATGTTCATCATGAATAAAATGCACTTGCAAGTTATCCATATGATTTAAAAACGGGGCAGCTGCGGGTGAAGAACGTTTTAACTAGTTTGATGCTTGAAATAATTCTAGGTTTAACAGCGATGCTTCTAATTGGTCAAAAAGAGGTGCAATAATTCAACGCATTTACTGCGTTCATAAGAGCGAATAGATATAATAGCAAGTGGTGGACATCGGATAACTTTTCATATCCGGATATGTCAATTCTTGTCTGATATTTATCCGGATATTGTTATATCCAAATAATCCTAAATAAATCGACTTTGTGGTTTTTTCGGTTTATAAACCTCAATTTTCGCTGTTAAGCACTTGTTTTAACTTGTTTCTTTAGTAAAATTTGCTGCTGCTTCAATATAGTGTTGAGGGTTTACTTTGAAAGATTGCTACTGACTAATAAAAAATACTTGCATTGGCCACTTGAAATTGGGTTGATTTGGTTTGTCTTCATCTGATTCAATCCACTACAAGGATTCTGTCGAATGTCACTCTCCATCAAACTATATATAACTACATGAGTCGTTTTTACGTTCCGAAGAAGGAAAAAACCACGTTGAAATGCTACATCGTACAAATGTAGCCCATGTTATACTTTTTAGTAGTGCAAAGCTTTCAGTGGCGGGTCCGGAAATATCTGACGGGGGCTGGCTTTCTAATGTTTTGACACGCAATTTTTCTCCAAAATAATTTCTGAGCGGAAAAAATGTAAGGTAGAAACTTTCCCATTATATCGCAAAAAAGTTTTCTTTTATTGAAAAAAAATTGTATAGTAGGGACCTTACTTTATCAGACAAAATTTATAGGGCATACGCTCACCCGCCCCTCTGTGGATCCGCTTGTGCCCGCTTTCTTACTGGACCGTAATAATAGGCTTAAATTTTACGCTAATTTTTTTACTTGGATTAAAGGCTTAAGCTTTGTTTTTGGACTTGCGTTTATTATACGGCGAGGAAGCTTATATACTTTAGGAATATGTTCTGGTTGTTACATTGCTAAGTAATAATAGTCCAAACCTTAAGGACACGCTCTAGTCTTAATATATCAAAATATAATGTCGACTTGGTTCCTCATTAAACTTACCTAGATGATTTCAATTAAATTTTAGTTTTTAAAACTTGAGAATATACTTTCCTCTTTTGTGTTCATCTAAATACTACAGCGGAACATTGTATTTTCTACAGTTCAGAAATCTATAATTTTCATGTATAATCTATACGGTGTAAAAGCGACGAGCTGAGTTGAATTACTTTTATATTTTGATTTGTGGGTGGTGCTGGCTTGCTTTTAAAATTGTTTTGTCTATTGTTAAAATAAAATTTCATTTGTTTGTGTGGTATGGGCTAGATCATTGGGCTTGCTTGTGTAAACTGTACAATGCATAGCCTTGGCTTTACTCGAGTTTTAGTTTTGCCCTGGAGGAATAATGCGGCACATTGTCTTAAAAGACTGAAGTTAGTAATACGTTAGTCCTACCGTATAAAGATTTGCAAATTAAATGTGTGTGAAAGCGTAACTGAGCAACACAATTAAGTGACAATTATTACTCTCCCCCTAATTAAGCGTATGGTATGGGCTAGATCATTGGGCTTGCTTGTGTAAGCTGTACAATGCATAGGCTTGGCTTTATTCGAGTTTTAGTTTTGCTCTGGAAGAATAATGCGGCACATTGTCTTAAAAGACTGAAGTTAGTATTTACGTTAGTCCTACCCTATAAAGATTTGCAAATTAAATGGGTGTGAAAGCAGTAATTGAGCAACACAATTAAGTGACAATTATTACTCTCCCCCTAATTAAGTGTGTATAAATTGCTTGTGAACCAGGTTGCTTGAATTTTGAATGTAAAGTGATGTTACCTTTTTGCAATTCTGAAAAAATTTGCTATTCGCGTTCAAGTTTGTACCGCGTAAAAAACTCTGTACGCAGTTTTTTAAGTTTAGGGGAACAACTGACTTGTATTGATTATAATTGTTTCATTTAGCATTGAATCTCAATGGATTTGTTTTGAGGACCGGGTTGATGCAATTTTAACCACCGAAATAAGGTCTAATTCTTGTATTGACAAACTGGTATTCTGGTTAGACCCCGCAACTTTATTAATAAAACGCGCCCGGTCATTGTGTTTTTACGTATGTTGCGTACACACACTGGAGAGCAAATGGCATTCAATGCTGGAATGTAGGTTTCACACACTGTATGATTTCATTTCTGTGTGCAACACAGTTTTAAGATTGTTGTTGTTGTAGATTTAGTGATGTTAGATACAGAAGTTAGGCGATACGTGGGGTGAAAATGACTGACAGGTAGTAAATTCTGATTTCGACATTTACCCAATTTAGTGTGAATGGTTAACTTTAACTCCCTTTTCAAAAGCAGTCGAATATGGTAACTCTTTAAATTCGTGAACCACTGAGACATTCTTGAGAAGCCAAGACATTCGTATTTCTCAGAAATATGCCATTTAAAAGGGCAAAAATGTTTTGAAAATGAGTACTTCTAGTTTTTACATAGTTTAAAGTTTAAATTTAGGTTAAAAAAACTGGTTAAGCCAGTCAAAATACAAAAGTTGCGCGTTCTAATCGTTTAAATTTAGATTTTTAATGAAAAATTAGAGATTTTAAAAATGTAAAAAATTTTACCGAAACATCACGGGTGATGATAGGAATTTTTGGTGACCTTTAAAACCTGGGACATAAAAGGGATCCGCGAAGGACTTGTGTGGTGGGTCTTAAGTTATTTGGGTGCATGGTGTTGTACAGAAGTTTTGTCAGTCCGAGTTTTGAATTTATGCACCCAGTGGAATTGTTTATTTATCGATGTTACCTAAGTTTACTTGTTTGCGGTCTGTGATTTATACGATTTTTGGAGTATTGTTACAGTAATTAAAGTACTGTACAGGCTTAGTTTTCAAAGTTGACGTTTTTAATGAAATTTTGGAGACCTTATAACTAGCTTGGTGTAGCAAATTTTCAAAAGTGTAACGGAAATTAATTAGAAACTTAGCAGAACCGCCAGTTTGAAATTTGATCTGAATTTTGTATTCACGGGTATTGGTTCGTGTATTATTTTGGTGATATTGCAAACTACCTATGGACAGAAAAAATCGAGTGTTCCGCAAGGACAGTCTAGTTTTATTTACTTAGTGTTGGTTTGCTGTGGCACCGTAAGGGTTGCTTAGCAGTTTAAATTTTGAATTGTTTTTGAACGTGGTCCATTTGATTTGAATTTCACTTTGGGGAGACAGTAGTACGTATCATTTTTGGATCCAAGCGGTTTGTGATCACCTTAAAAGTTCTGAATTGTGTACGTATTCCATTTTGGGCGCTTGAAAACTGACTTTACTGTGCAGGTCCCGTTTGAAGTATAGAGTATTTTCTTGCTTAGGTAACCACCTAGTAGTGCCGGCCGAAATAATTCGCTGTGTTACAATTTTACGTTTCGGATGGTTGGGTTAGCGCACCTAATTTACTATTAATTTTTTATTTACTCTTAATTGAATACAAAAAACAAGACTAGTAAAATGACTTATTAGCTAACTATTCATTTATAGGTTTTGGAGGTTTGTGAACAATTTATTCAATTTCCTCGCACCCAGAAATTCTGCAGTAACCCTAAAAATTAGTGAAATATTGCAAAAAGCCCCAATTTATATGTCAAATATTGTAATATGCAAATTAGCTATTAGCTAACTAATAAATTATTGGCTTTGAAGGTTTATAGACAGTTTATTCAGATTCCTCGTACCCAAAACCCTTTATTGCTGATCTTGTATCCCTAATAATTAGTAAAATATTGTAAGAAGTCCTAATTTAGGATAATCAATTACGCTCATGAGCAAATTAAGCTATTAGCTAACTATTCACTTATCGGTTTTGAAGGTTTTTAGGCAATTTGCTCAGATTCATCGCGCCTAGAAACTCTTAATTACTGGAATTAGATTGCCTGTAACCCTTATAATTGGTGAAATATGTTAAAAAGTCCCAATTTAGGCTTATCCAATTATGCAAATTTAGCCTGTAACTAATAAGCGCTCAAAATTTTAAAACACCAATGCGAGGTTTTAACACCCTAGTATACCATGGACATCTGACTACTTCTGGGGCTGACGCCCATTTTCGATGTAGACAAAAATACAAAGCGCTATATGTAAATCTAACAATTGCACGAATTGATGGCTAATATGTCCAAACGCCATAACTGAATTTTTGACCAATACTTTGAGGCGCGTCGTCACCTTAATTTAAATATATCTATACGCGCATATTCCCAAGTCCTCAGCTTATATGGATAAAGCTATAACTGAACCTAGATGACCAGATATAAGCGTAGGACCTAACGGTGAAATGAAATAGTTTAAAGGCTTTACTATTTTTGAGGACTACAGAAAAACAAGGTGCGACCATCAAAAAGCATGAACCGAATCTTCTATATGGTGGCGAAACCAAACCGGGAAATTAGATCTCTAAAACAATTCGTAATGAAATTGCTATACTGAAAGAAATGGTGCTGATGAAACGGCGAGACACGTAACTTCCACGCTAAATAAAACACTAGAGACAAAACTGTAAGATTGAATGTTTGATTCATGCGCAAATGACTCAAGCTTCGAGCGAAGCGCGCGAAATTTTGTTTGACATTTTGTTTTAACCCTTTAACTCATTTAGTATACTAAAGCAACTAAATACAAGCAATATATGAGCAACACGAACACTGTGAGCATTGTTTCATGTTTTTAACATACATGTGCAGTGCAAAATCTCTACAAGACGTGAGAGCCCTTTCAGGCTCGAGCGTCAAGCTCTTATAGCTGAGTAGTCATCGTAAACACGCCCACCCGAGAGATTGGGGATCGAATCTTACTCCAACCAGGGGAGACAGCACTCGGCACACCTCACTTAAACATTTCTTTTATTAATACCTTCATTTATTTTGTTTCATGACAGTTATCATTTATCTTATAAGTAAAATTGTAATCCAGCTAGTGCAGTAAGTTTGAAAATTTATTAGCATTTAGCAGCTTGGTGGTTATTGTAAGGCCTGTTCAGTGTGTAAGTCATTTAT
>JASANG010001607.1:0-29087 GCA_030248215.1 Enoplolaimus lenunculus
CACTGGAGGCGGCGGTGGAGCAAGCAGCAGTGGCGCAGCGTGGCGAAGATATTCGCCAGCCGGAGGCTCCACATCAACAGCAGCAACAACAACAGGGTGCGCGACCGCGAGACGAAGGACCACCGCGTGGGGTAGATCAGGCGGAGCAACAACGGCGAGCGTTGGTAGACAATTGGCAGCAGGTCGGAAATAATGCTGATCGGCAATGGGAAAATCAGAGGGCGTACTGGATGGGTCGCCACAATCGCGAACGACAACATCGGGCTGATGAGCTGGCCACGGAAAAAGAAACACGGTGGTTGCAATCTCAACAGCCGGCTCGACCGAACCAGGCTCCATTACGGCACATCTCGCTTATACGATTTGCCACTAGGTGGCAAGGCCAGTTGCTGCAAAATGAGGGTGTCGTGGTGGCGTTTAAAAGGTATATGAAGCGAGAGGAGAATGGACTTATGACAACATTAAGAAATAGGGCGCGTGAAGGTCCAATAACTTTATGGACATTTTTAACGGAGTTGGAACATATCGGACATTTGCTATATAATATGTGCCGCGAAAGATTTCTCAATCGCTGGTGCGCAGCAGCAATACATGATTTTAGTACAACGATTAGCGCACACGCTCCGACTGGCAGCGGCACTGGAAATTGCGTCGACAGCAATTGTTCTGTATAGAACCCACCCAGAGGTGATCATCCTCTTGGGCCCGGATAGGATTTACCGAACAATGGAACGGCTACATGACAAGATGTTTTATGATCGCGACGGTGAGCGAAGAGCGTTAACAGGGTCGATGGGAAACCGTGTTGATGAACTACGGGATATGAGGGATTACTTCGAACGAGAGATCGATACACATATCTATGAAACGATCCGTTTCCCGTACAAAGCGGCTGCAGTGATCATGCATGTGTGTCGTGAGGCGCTCACGCGGAATCAGTACGTGGACAAGGCGCGTAATTTGCTGGCGCAATTACAAGAGCAAATCCCGCGGCGAGCAGCGGATATGGTAGCTATGAATAGACATTATATGAGAATGTATTGCGAATTGTCGAATCGTATAACAACTGGAATGCGCAATGCAATCAACGCGGACGGCGATGTGATCACATCAAACGACGTTATTCCACCTCCTCAGGTCGTTTGGTGGCAAATGTATGGTGGCGAAACCGATGATGAATGGCCACATTTTATGCGGCGGGTTTTTAATGATGGACATGCATTTTTGAACTTATTGGATAAGACAATAAAACCGGAGCGATTGACTCCGCGGGATTACCAATATCCGCCGGATGATCTCCAATTTGATAATCCTTATCAACAGCAATAATTTTATTTTTTATATAACAATGGGTTCACAAAAAAATTTTTTATGGACTTGGCGTGGCAATATGACGTTAGTGATGGCTGAGCTATAATAATTACCTCAGTGTAACAATGATCTTTAATAATTCCGTAATAATCGTTGCATTTTTTTATTTGCCTTATTTCATGACATTTTTATGACTATAATAATGATTTTTACTGGTAATTTTGGAATCTTGTTATGGCCGATCGGACTTGCTTATCGTGAAACATGCCATTTTAAATAGATAATGGTGCATAGTAGTTATTTTTATGGTTTCATATTAGTTACGGGTGCTTGTGGTTAGTGGTTTGGATTTTTCGTTTGATAATGACCGGTGGTATATGGACTATAATGTGCTCAACGGATGCATAACGGATTCGAACGGTGATATTGCATGGACTGTTAATGGTGGTGCCTCTGACTTAATCTAGTCATGCACGGTTGCGATGACTTGTATTCGAACTATGATTTGATATTAGTATATGGTTGGTTACGAGACTTGTGAAATGGACGGACGTTGTTCGCGGATATTTGGTTACTTGTATAGAATATTTGTTGTATGGATTATGGGTTTTATGTATAATTTGTTTGATTTTCTTGTAGAGTTAATATTTTATGATTAGTTTCAAATGTTTGCATTTGGTTCACTTGTATTAGTTATTTGTTATATTGTTGATTTGTGGGGTTATTTGGTTTAATATTTTATCTGTTCCTTAGACTAACAAAAATTCGTGAACAGTTTTTATTTTGGGTAAATTGGTAAATTTTGGTTTCTAAAATTTTAAATTCGAATCTGAATTAGTTGTGAAATCGAAAATATTTTGCGCGGTTTGTAACACCTGGTTATCGCTTCGCAGGATTTGGTGTGTGACAATTTTTGTTGAAAAGTACTGCATAGGCGTTCCCTGGATTCAGGGCGCCTCTTGGTGCGTTGTCGCAGTGTGCCTCTTGGGCGAGTTGTTGGATATGTCCGCATCTGCTGATTCCCTTCCTGTCTTTGGACAGCGCCTTTTGGTTGCCGAGCGCAACTCCCGATGGGGACATCGGGCATTAAAGAAGGGGGATGTAGAGATGTGGATATGTCCATCATCTCGTATAGGTTCGAAAACTTAGTATGTGACATCGGGTGAGCACCGAATTTTGGTGTGAGATGCTTTTCTGCACAGTATAATGTGAGTCGATCAGAAAAGGGCGGGTGGACCCTGGAAGCGTCGCCACTGATCTGTGGAATCTCTGTCCGGTAAGCCCAAAGCTCGGTGGGTGCAGAATTTCAAGGCTCTAGATCGAGAGGCTTGCTTGCGGCGTCGGACATGCAGTAATGAATAAGGTAAAATCGGGATAACTCGATAAATCTTGTGAAGCGAGCATTTGGGTGTTTTAAGTGTGAAATAGTATTGAAATGGATAGAATTGACTTGATTAAGTCCCTTTTTATTCAGTTTACTAAGTTTTGAGTACTTTTGGCAAGGTTTTACTTGGCTGAAAATATTGAATTTACTTGCATAAGAGTTGACTAGCTCTGAGGGGCTAAATAGTTGGTATAACTATGTGTAAGTGTTTTAAAGAGTTTAGCCCAATCTGGATTCAGCTTGAGCAGGGCGGATTTGCCCGGTTTTGCTGAAAATCTCATGAAATTTTATCTAAAATTGAGTGCGAGATTTCGCGGAGTTGATGATGCATAGCTACGATGCTGAATAAATCTCTTCTTGTTTATTGTGTAAATTGATTGGCTTGGCTGTTTAATATGTTGTTTTAAAGTATAATGTTGAGTTATGTGTAGAGATGTAAAATGTGCATAGTTAGTATGTTTCGTGTTAACGTTGCGCGTTGTATTATTTGTGGTAATTTATTAAATTCGCGGTTAGAATATTGTTAGTTTTATTTTGTTAGCGGACTTTTGGGCGAAACTTAGGGTACTCTCAGGTGTAGTGTTAAAATTTATCATAACTGGTCCGGGATCCGTGGACCGGTTATGCAAAACAGTTATAAATATGGAATAGGGTGTTTAAATCTGCCCGGCAGAAGAGAGTGTTTTTGGTGGGTGAAAGATTTGCAATTTAATTTGTTAGTTTTCGCTCTGTTTCTTTAATATGACTTCGAATTTTGCAGTTGCACAGGCCGCCCGCTTGCGATCGCGGGTGGGTTGGTCCTGGACAACTGGTATAGATTTCTCTGGTTGGACAATTTTGCAACATCCGTGCTGGGCAGGTTTAAGCGCCGATCGGCCTGATCTGCCGCCGTTACCGATTCCTACGTTTTCAACACCGGAGATAATAGTAAGTACATTTCACGATTTATTTGGGTGTAGAATCGATTGCCGGATTCGGAATCTGATAGGTTTTAACCCAATTGCATTCAGGTTACTTAAAATATTTATGTGATATAACTAGTCCAGTTGATTTACATGGCTCAAAAATCGGACCAAAGCAAAGCCGTGCCGTCTTTCCAAGCTCTGGGAGCGGATATACGTGCTACACGCTCAACTTCTACGGATCTCAATCCTGATGCAGATGAATTTCGCCCCTCCAGCTCCGGTGTTTGGCAGGCAATCGCCCTGCCGGCACCGGTGCCCAAATCAGCGAGCGCACCTAGCGCGGAACGAGAAACTGAGGAGGTAATGGCTGAGTTCTTGTTATACTTTGTATGCTTTATTTTACTTTTCTGTCTTTTCCGCCACAAATGGCTTTCATCTTTGGTGCAGTTACATTTCTTTAATAAAGTCTTCACAAAAAGCTGGTGTAGTTCCTGTAAGCAAACTCTAATTGCCCCATGAAATTTGTATCCGGTACACAACCCACATTTTTCGATTATTTACCCTGGATGCGAATTAGACACATACATAAGAGTTGGATGCGTAGCCTGGGCTGATCTGCCCATGACAAGGTGGATAATCGTATAACCGGCGGATAGCGACTACGCACGCTTATTCTAATTAAAGTGTTTGGTTGGGTAATTTTAGTTAACTCTAAGTTAGTATTGCGCGCTTAAGCCTAAGTTTAGTTAAAACTCCTTAGCTTAAGTTATTATTCCCTTTGGGACGGTGCGCGGCTCGCCGTCACGCAGCCGGACGGGTCCGCCAGGTATCCGGTCATCCACCTGGTGTCTAATGTGCAAGCTGCGGTTGCGGCCTGTTTTATCGGCCCGGTTCCGGAGAAGTCCACCATCTTTGTCGTAGTAGTGATTATGGGTTGTTTTGGTCCCGTGTAAGCCCACCGTAATAGCTGGGAGGTCCCGCCTTCATCTCTCAGGGTGGCAGTAAAAGGGCGTTTTATCGTAGCTCCTCTTTAAGTCGACTGGTCGTGTCCTCCTACGGAACCGGACCCGCGGCTTTGCCGCCTAATAAAGGCGGCTAGGATTCGGCTGATCCACTCATAGGGGTGTATCCGATGGGTGTGATCACTCGGGGTTTAGGGACATCCGCCGGGGAATCTGATCGTCTGTCGCGGCGCCCGCTGGACGGAAGCCCGTTGGTGGGATCCACGCTGACGGGTTTCCTAAAGGCGGGTAAGGCGGTCACTCCCCGTCGGAGGTTCGGACTCTGTTTGTTCGCTCTTGTTGCATACACACTGGACCCTATGGACTTCGCGATTACCTCCAAGGATGTCGACCCAGGATGTACCCACTCCGGACATGGGGAGACCTCTCGTTCTGGTTAAAGGTAACATCTAGTAAAGTTAAGGGAGCTGAGAGTGCGCAGCATTCAATTTCCACCTTTAGCTTTACAATTTAGGCTTAGGCTATAGGAACAGGCTTTGGTTTAAGCATATATGAGATCTTAAATGAGAATGACCCTTGGATTAAACGTTAGACCTAATTGGCTTAGGCTTAGGCTTGGGCTTAGGTTTAGGCTTAGGCTTTAGGAGCATGCTATAGATTAAGCGTAGATTAGATCTTAATTGACCCTTGCCCTAAACCCTAAGCATAGGCTTAGGCTCAGGCGTAGTCTGAGGTTTTAGAAATATTCTTTGGTTTAAACATTAGATTAAATCTTACATTTGGTCTAAATCTTATAGGCTTAGGCTTAGACGTAGGCTTATTTTTTGGCTTGGGCTTAGGTTTGAGCCTCAGGCTTTGCTTTAGACGGTAAATGGCATAGGCTTAATAGGCTTAAGTAGGTTTTAGGAATATGGTTTGGTTTAAACATAGATTAAATCCTAAATAACCCTTGGGCTAAAGTCTAAATCTTAGGGCTTAGGCTTAAATGTTGGGCTAAGGTTTAGCCTTAGGTTTAGGTCTCGGCTTTAGGAGCACCCCACCTTCGACCATATCTCGAAATCCCAAAATCCCAAAATCCAACCTTCGGCTATATCCCGAAATCCCAAAACACAAAATCCCACCTTCTACCATATCCTGAAATCCCAAAATCTCACATGCGACTATATCTTAAAATTCCCAAATCCCACCTTCTGCTATATCCCGAAATCCCAAAATCCCACCTGCAAACATATTCCGAAATCCCAAATCTAATTACGACCATGTCCCAAAATCCCAAAATCTCAAAATCCCACCTTCGACTATATCTGAAATCCACAAAGTCCCAAAATTCCACTTTCGGCCATATCCCGAAAGCCAAAATCCCATCGAAATCCCAAAATCATCCCACCATCGTCCATATCCCGAAATTCCAAAATCCCGTAATCCCACCTTCAACGATATCCGAAATCCCAAAATTCCAAAATCCAACCATCGACCATATCCGGAAACCCCAACCCATTGAAATCCCAAATCCCACCATCATCCGTATCCCGAAATCCCAAAATCCCGAAATTCCATTTTCGACCAAATCCGAAATCCCAAAATCCCACCTTAGAACATATCCCGAAATCCGAAAATCCCACCTGCGACCATATCCCGAAATCCCAAAATCCCACCTTCGACCATATCCCGTAATCCCAAAATCCCAAAATCCCACCTTCGACCATATCCGAAATCCGAATATCCCACCTGCGACCATATCCCGAAATGCCAAAATCCCAAAATCCCACCTTCTAGCATATCCTGAAATCCCAAAATCTCACATGCGACCATATTCCGGAATTCCAAAATCCCACCTTCGGCTATATCCCGAAATCCCAAAATCCCATCTGCGACCATATCCCATAACTCCAACATATCACCTTCGGCTATATTCCAAAATCCCAAAATCACACCTGCAACCATATCCCGAGATCTTAAACCACCTTCGACCATATCCGAAATCCCAAATTCCCAAAATGTCACCTTCGACCATATCCCGAATTTGGGACGGCAGCGAGCTATACATGAGCCACAACAACTATTAGCTTAAAAGTAACCGAATTTCCGGTGCTTCTATAACAAAACCGATTTACCGGTAACGAAAGCGCAAATATCCTGTCTTTGCGCAGTTTTTCATATGAGATTTAGTAACATGAGATTTATTTCAGAATTAGAAATATCCTAATTTTTGAAAACAATTATTTTGTACGCGGAGAAACTCAGTCATAAATCGCTAATACAGCAAAACGCTATTGCGACGCATACGCTTTTATAGTGTTCGTCAAAACGCTATTTTAGCATTTGTGTAAATCCTTTTTTCGAAACTTAGAAAAAGTTTTGTTTTTTGACGCGAGTCTTAGATTTTCGGGGTTGTACTCAAGGTATTTTGCAGAGTTGCTTGTGTTACCTAATTTTGGCAAATTTTGTTACCAATTCTTGTATATATTAAGACAACGCAAAGATTGGTGTTTCAGTACACTGCAAAAAATGGTGAGTCAAATTGACTCTCCCCGAAATAGGCTTTTCTCGGACTCACAAACTGAGTCAAAATTCGAATCCGCCAGAGTCAAATTTGACTCACTGAGCGACTCATTAAGTCGAGTTTGACTCCGGCGTAGTCAAATTTAGACTCAGTTTGTGTAGTCCGGAAAAGCCTATTTCGGAGCGAGTCAATTGGACTCACCATTTTTTGCAGTGTAAACAATCACCGCTGGTTCCTTGTTACTACAGCTAATCGATGTTATAATTACACCTGTACTTGATTTCGACAGCCCATCTAGGAATGTCAATAAGTCATCGCTTATAACATTGCAAAACAACATACAGTCTTTGTATAGCAAATGGTTGGTCACAATAGCTTGCGTGCACTGGCAACTGGGCCACATGATTCAAAGCACTCCTATCTCGCTTGTTAAATTGTGCTTCTGCTATTAAAGCATTGCAGTGGTTCATTATGAAGCAAACGTCTGTGCCAACTGATTGCATTATTAATTTGTTTTAGGTCGACCACAAAACATTGAAGCGAGTAGTCAAAAAAGCCAGCCTTCAATCGATACCCAAGCAGATTTGGATCGGTCGCGGAAAGCACCTGCAGATTGGGGTTATACAACATCGTCAAATACAAACTTAAAACGTCCAGGTACACGCAGTCCATACTTAAGACCCGGATATCAGCGCGGTTCAGATATTAATCGGCATCCCGGTTCGAATCCAGACGCTATGAATTGGACAAAGTCCGGATCACATGGAATAGACATATGTTTAGATCCAAGTTTAGATACGATTACTGTTATTGGCAACGGCACTACGTACGCGTTCAAAGGTTAGCAATGCTTCCAATCAACTTGTTTGTGGTTTAACAAAAAATGTAAAACCATGCAGGAATACCATCCAACATTAAACTAGCAGTAGTTAAAAAACGTGGGTTTCGTTTCTTACATGCAAAAGATTTACGAACAAAAGTGTTTCAGTGTTCCTGACATCTTACTGTTGTGTTCCATACCGTAAAATTAAGAAAAACTTTCTGTAATGTGCAAGTATGGTACAATAGCGTATTTCCGTCAGACAATGATACACATTCTAATACACATTCTACATTCATAGGGACACGGTAGTGTCACTATTATATGTTTCTTCCAAAAGTGTTCACGTCTCTTTTATGTTTCTATCAAAAGTCTATTATTTCTACTATTATATATACAAACGTATGTCATTCAAGATCATGGTAACCGGTGTTCATTCGCTATATTTAAAGAAAATTTGTCGAAGTATTAAACGTAAACGTTTTCATAAGATCGGAACCGCAAAATTTCGCATTGGTATTTGGATTAAAATCTTGTCGCAAGGTGTTCTACAGAATCGTAGATTGTAACAATTCAATTTTTTATGTGCTACATAAGTTATCTCAACCATATACGTTAAGCTATTTATTTAACGAAAATACTATTGTTTAGTACGTATATATGCGAAACATGTTGAGTGGACAATTACGAGAAACATTGCCTTATATGATTACAAATTAGTAATAACATAGCTAGTTTTGGTAAAGGTACGGTAGGTAGATCGACCCCCTAGAAACTGTAAGATTATGTGATTTTCCGACGTATTTGAGGCAGCTGATTTCAAATCTGTTATTTATATTCTTGCAGGCCCGAGTTTCAGCCCATTTTACATGTAGCATATACAATGTAAACACAAACACCGGTCAAGTGCACCTGTGGCTGAGTGGTATGATGTTCACATACCACGGCGTTTTTTCAGCTTTTGGGTCGCGGGTTCAAGTCCTACTGGGGGAACTATAAATTGAAATTTTATGTGTATTTTTATGTGATTTTCCGACGTATTTGAGGCAGCTGATTTCAAATCTGTTATTTAGATTCTTGCAGGCCCGCTGGTTAATAAAAATATGCGCTTTCAAAGTTTCAGCCCATTTTACATGTAGTATAAACAATGTAAACAAAAACTCCGGTCAAGTGGTCCTGTGGCTGAGTGGTATGATGTTCACATACCACGGCGTTTTTTCAGCTTTTGGGTCGCGGGTTCAAGTCCTACTGGGGGAACCAAAAATTGAAATTTTATGTGTATTTTTGCCAAGGCGCGTTTTTGAAAACGTAGACGTAACATCAAGCTATCGAAAACTGTTTATTTGCAAGCTAGAACCGGAATTCATTTGGTTCAGGGATTGGTTTTATTTTTATTCATTAATTTAGTATTTAATAAAGAGTGGTTTGTTTACAGTATATGAATTATCATTAGCTTTTTTGTAATTCGGAATGACTCGGAAAAAGTCTCATTTGTATCGCGCTAAAGGAGGAAGATATCGAAATAAGGTGCAAACAAACTACATTAATGTTTGAGGTTTTTTGTAGTTTAATAGCTAAGGTTATGTTTATGGTGAGATTTATTTTAAGTCAAGGAAAGTCGTGCAATGCGCCAATGTTGTCAGAAACACGCTAATACTGAGCGTCTTGCATTTACAAATTTACCGATTAGAAAATTTACACCGCATGCGAAAGACCTCAAGGTGTAAGTGTGTAAGCATCTTGTTTTGACCAATCTTGTGCTGGGACTATCATAATCTGATATATTTAATAGTCATGTATTATTTCGGGTAAATGCTCTGCTCATTTAGGTTTAACTGTGTAAAGTAGATTTTGTTCATTGCACTGTTCCACTCCGCGGTTTCTTGTTTTGACCAGTGTCGAAATATATTGCCTGTTAGTTTGTAGGATGCAACCGGAGGTGAAAAATGCCAGATCCGGAGCCGGAAGTGAACAAAAGTAGCCGGAACCGGAGATGATGCCGCAGGTGAGGTGAAATCAGGTAGTTGAAATATTTAACTTGTTAATTTTAGCAAATATCTGCTATGTGTTATTAAATCGTTCCATTGGAATTTTTTCCAAACAAAACCTATGCTTTAGATTTTCCTTCCAACCAAAGGGAAATCTAGACGTAGAAATTTTCCACTTTTCCCGGTTTAAAAACAAAACCCATGCTTCAGAATTTTCCTACTAACCCAGGGTAAATTTAGGCGTTTAAATTTTCCCGTTTTCCAACCAAAACCTATGCTGCAGATTTTCCCTACCAATAGTAGGTGCTTAGATTTGACATTCTCGCGGGTTTTTTCTAAAACTAGATTTAAATTTAAGCTCAAAGTTTACGCGTAATGTACAGATATCAGTTTTGATTTACTGCTCGATGTATTATTGGTAGCACCAAGTTGAGCACTGAAATATTCAAAACTCGGTTTAGAATATTTGAAGAAATTTTGACTTGCAAAATTAACACCATTAATTTAATAAGGTTCCTTAAGCAAGCAGTCTCTTTCAAAAACGTGACGCTCGAACACAGCGGGCTTTCATTATGGTATGAACCGGCCCGGATTGTTCAGGCCCACGCCCGGCCGCCTTAGTTTTTCGTTTTCGAAAAGAAAACAAGAATAAGTTACAAAGCAAACCTTATAGTTGCAGATTCGCAGTTTTGACTGCGGATTGAATTGCATTATTAGAATTTCTTGTGCAATTAAGAGGAAACGAACAAAAGTGTGTTTCAAGCAATTTTTCACGTCCGCATGTTGATGCAAATGCGTATTCAGCATGTTTCACAAAATATTTGTTGCAGCCATATTTTTAAATGCTGAGCATTCCAATTATATATTTAACGCAATTCATGTGTGCAATACAAAATTGAAAGTATCGGAATCAGTATTCTTCCAAAATACCGATTACAATACCGATACCGATGTATTGGTTCTACACTACTATGCAGCATAAAATCAGTTTTCACTAGAGCAAGTACTTATCAATTGTATTGATTTTCTATTTGAATTCAAACAATTTATATTAATTAAAATATATTAGCATTTTAAATTGAGCGAGTTACCTAATAAATAAAAATGAAATTAGGAAAGCGCGACTTTTGTGATTGTGAAAATGTAGTTTTAAATTTTCATGGAAATATAGCTTAACAGTTCTAAAACAATTATAACGTGAGTATATATGACTTTAAATTTGAATATTTTCGCACTTAAGGTAAATTTACATCAAATTTCTTCCTAAAGCTTAGTAACTAGAATGAAAAGTGCCCCGATGTGGCCATAGAAAACGATATGTTTCGGGTAGTAAGATTTTTAGTTCAATACCGCTAGTATTACAATTTCCATGCATGCGTATAAAGTTTTAAAACTAGATTAATTTGATGCCAATCAGCGTCCTCCCGAAACACGACACAACAATACTATAGAATTAATAAAAGTTAAATCATTGAGTTTGATTGACTGCGTAACGGAAACATATCCGCAACTTTTTCGGGGAAAAGTCAAAATAGACAGTAAAGTGTCCCGACGAGGCTATAGAAAACGATAACGCATCAAGTTTTGGAGCTGTATAAATTTTGTACCGTACAGTGCCCTCTCCATACTTGGCTAAACGGTACCCAGATTTTAAACTTTTAAAACATTAAAATATTTGAGTGAGTACGTAGCGAAACAATATTTGCAACTTTGCTGACGAAATCTGCGTTGTATTCCAATGCGGCCAATGTAAAGATCAGGAACGGAACGTTTTTCTGCGGGACTAGAATAGAATAAGCTTAAGGTTTAGATTAATTTTTTGCTTGGCTTAGGCTTAGGATTATGCTCATTCTTACGCTTAGGTTTGGGCTTAGGAATATGCTCATGCTAACGCTTATGCTTAGGCTTAGGATTAGGAATATGCTTATAATACTGATCCGTTCCTGTTCTTTACATTGAGCCAATTGACGAACAAACACGTTTTTAATATTGGGTCACCAGCATTTTACGCTTAATTTCTACTTATATACTCTTTTTAAAACCCAAAATTTTTCTGCATATATTCGAAACTTCAGTTTACTAAGTGCAAAAACTAATGTCACGAGTGCGTACTCAAATTTTTTACATCAACCATAATTCGTCATTTATATTCTAGTATTTATTTCTTGTTTTAATATTTCGAAACAGTGGATCACATGTCTATTTGGCCGCTGTCAGAGAAAGTTGCGGATATGTTTCCGTTACGCAGTCAATCAAACTCAATGATTTAACTTTTATTAATTCTATAGTATTGTTGTGTCGTGTTTCGGGGGGACGCTGATTGGCATCAAATTAATCTAGTTTTAAAACTTTATACGCATGCATGGAAATTGTAATACTAGCGGTATTGAACTAAAAATCTTACTACCCGAAACATATCGTTTTCTATGGCCACATCGGGGCACTTTTCATTCTAGTTTTAATGTCAGTCCGTAAGCTGTATTTTAGTTCCATTTGCATAATATATGCATTAACACATTGTGTTTACAGCGTAGGCTACCACATGGCGCTATTCCTCTTAGTTTGTAAGACATTGAACATAACTCCTAACGCAGATTTCGCATCGCGCCATTCGAATTCTGCAAGCCCACTACAGCAACTCAATGATAAGCTTATTCGATATCCAGCTATTAAATATGCGAGTGTTGCAATTTCGAAACGTTAGCAAGCAGCAAATTGTTCAAACTATAAACGTGTCTTGAGAGCAATAAATGTAAATACAGCAAATTGTATGTTCTCAAAATATTGCGCAAGTTAGTTTTAGCTAAATAAAATTATGTTTAATTTTCGAAATCATTATGCAAATATAAATCCTACGATAAAAGGCTTTCATATAATAAGGTTTCTTAACATCCACCCAGCGGTTCCACAGATTCCTGACGAATAACGAGACTGGCGTACAAAATGGTCAAATACCACACATTGACTTCCTTAGCAAAAAATCACATGCCGCAAGATTTTGGTTAGTTTGCGAATTATTTTTTATTATTTAGGCGAATATTACTGGCGACTCAACCAAAAATCTTACGATTCCGGTTATCCGAGACAAATCACTGCGGACTGGGACGGATTACCCGGACATCTAGACGCTGCCATCACAGATTACGATGGCGATACGTATTTTTTCAAAGTACACCATTGTTTCACAAATCTCTAATAATAAATTTGTTTAGTGAACGGTAATTTAACAAGGCGTAATCAATGTCTACTTTGGTTAATGGAATGTTTCCAAAATCATCTTAACTTGGCCCGAAAAATCAACAACACAATATTTTTAAGTGACGCAACACTTCTTAATACTATAATCCCAAGATTACTTGTTTTATTACTTCTTACAACGATATCCATTTCTAACGGCCCTAATTGGTAATTACAATTGTACAAAGCAAAATTCAACATACAATATATACTTGTGTTGGTTGTACAGCTAAGGAAAATGAAATGTTCACTCCGCCCTAATGTGCACAGGCCTATAGCTAGCTCAACTTGCTCAGGGTTGGGGCGAAACACTTTCAGGAGGAGCATACAAGCGCTTTCGTTGATTTGAAAGCAAGAGGCACGGTTGAAAATTTTTTAAATGAGCCCAGAAGTTTTTAAAGGTGTTGCAGAGCCGTCACTGGAACCTCGTTGGCTGCGGGCCCTAATGTGCAAAATGTGCAGCAGAGAGCAATCAATGCCTAATTCAATCTACAGATTACATTTTTGAAATATTTTGTTTACGTTTTAAACTTCTTAATATTCGAAGGGCGACTCATACTGGCTGTACGATCCAAATGGCCGAAGATACAAAGGATATCCGAGAAAGATAGCTGAAGGACTAGTGGATATTCCACGTGATATCGATGCTGCAATGATTTGGAACTATGACGATAAACCATATTTTTTCAAAGGTTAGCAAGTTGATGTTGCGTACCTACTTGTTTTCATGCGCTTTACGCGTTGAATGCTGATCGCGTATTTTATTTCAAACTGTAGCCTCCGTTCAAGGATATGCTTTTTGTGTAATTTTTGATATTTCAGCGAATTTTCCAGCATTTTCAACATATTGTTAAATGTTAATTTATTAAAACTAAAATATGCTCCGAAATGTTAATTTGGTTTCAAGTGTGGACAGCAGACACCAATGCGCGAATTAGTTGTGTTTACGTTTTGTGTTGGCATTTTAGCTATCTTAACTTATCTCGTAGTTCAGACGTTATGTGGTAGTTGGCGGTCTAAGAAACTAAGTAAAACTTGAAAACAGTTTTCTTAATAGAAAATTAGTCCCCGCAACAACCTTTTAAAAATGGACAGGGATGCAATTTGCAGAAGTAATCTATTTTGTTGTATATCCGGTTCGCATACTTTACGTCAATAACAATTGTTGGGTGATTTCAATTGCTGAACACATTTTACAATTAGCTAAATCTTGCGTTGTACAAATCCAAATAAAATAGTAAGTTTAGTATTTGGATCGTTATTTAAAAATGTTCCAAAACTTGTTCAATTTACGCTTACAGTTATAAAGTACTTTACTATAGTTTCACATCTTAAATTTCACATAAAATCGTGCTAATTTTGTTTTAAAGGCTCTGAATATTGGCAGTATTCTCGATGGGGACGCGAACCATCATGGCCGCGGTCAATCTTTGAAATTTCAAGTCAGCTGCCGTACCGAATTGATGCAGCTCTCAAATGGACAAATGCAAAGTCGTACATATTCACAGGTCCGCAGTATTACCGCCTGAGTGGTTGGAGACACATGAAGGTAGAATTCCTAACTGTAGTAATCACATTAGTACCTAAAACAATTGCCAAAAAGGGTAAAAATAGAACAGGATTTTCGCGCAAAATTTTTGACAAGACGTTTTGTTTGTAAACTGTATTGAACTGCATAAGCCCGCAACCAGGAGTTTTTAAGTAGTAAAGAGGTCATAAGATTTCAAGAGGGGGCAGAAGCAAAATTTCCTAAAATAGAATTCTTTTAATGCGGTTGAAAAAGTTTTTGGTCGGAGTAAGGAAACAAAGCTGTTTGTAACGGGTCGACCCCGATTTTGCCACACCGTAGATGCGAACCTGAAAACCATACTACTGGAAGAACCCAAATAAGAGGGGGACTGATATTTACTTAGCCTCTCCAAAGGGTAGCCCCTGTTATTCGGTTACGGACTGTTATTTGTTTTTAACCCATGTTCCACCAACATTCGTTACTGATACATATCCGGTATTGCAACTATTCGTTTAATTAAACTAATTAAACGTTTTTTGCCTTGCATCAAAAGCTTGAGCGATAATGCCAGGTTATATACTTTCAAACCTTAAGTATGATTTAAAGTTCCGAACTCAACTTTATTTGGTCATGGAGTCATTTATGCGCTACAATTAGGAATAATTAACATTTATGGACTCTAATTAGGGTTTAGGGCCTCTACACGCTTACGGACTCTTATTAGGGATTCGGACTTATTAATTGGGACTCAAAATGGGGACCCCTCTTATTATCCCCCTCTTATTCGGGTCACTACAGTACCTATATCAGATTTATGTTTGTATTACAGGTTGTTCCTGGCTACCCAAGGCACGTCGGCGAATGGTGGTTTGGTTGTCAAAAACCGCGTCGATACACCCGTTCAGTTGGCGACGGTAACTCATATAACAGCAAGTTCGACACAGATTATACCAACAAGTGATTTTCAAAAGTAGAGACGAAACAATTACCTCAACAACTGAAGTACTATTTGTGACTCCAACTCAAAGTACAAAGGGATCAATTAATTGTATTGGTGCATTTGTTGGCTGATCAGTGAAAGAAGAGATAATGGGCCAGAAATGGGAGCGTTCGTCGTTTTAACTCATTATCACTCTTGGACGAAACCATTACAGCGTGTGGTCGCCTAACTCTACTTTAAATTTCAGTGTAATGCATATAACAATGAAGTTTATTGTTTTCAAACAGGTTTTAAGCCAGCTATAACCTTACAACAACTTTAATATTTGTGCAGTTTTATTTGACATTGACTGGGTTTCTGAAATGCTACTTAAGTACGGCTGAAGTACTTAAGTAATTACTTAATCATTTTGCCGTTTTTAAAAACGTACTTAAGTTAAGTAAATACTTAAGTCGCTGAATAAAATTGCTATATTACGGATTAATAGTTGCGGCATATTAAGTTTGGTCAAAATTAAATTGTAGACTCGTGGCGCCTTGGCTAAAATTTGTGGTTTATTTTTTGCTCAAAAAGGGAAGTGTTTACTTAAGGCGGCGACTTAAGTAATTACTCAAGTAAACTTAACTAAATACTTAAGTAAGATACCAGAAACCCAGCCACTGTTTAACTTAAATCACAATACTGTAGATGCGAGGAATAATAAATAATGTAATTGATCACTTAAAACATCTAGCTAGCGTTGAATAGTTCTAAAAACAAGCAGTACTGTAGTAAACCGAATACGATGGGAACTGACATTTATTTGGCCTTAAGAGAGGGAACCCCCTGTTGTAAGGTTACGGACTGTTTATTTTTAACCCGCCCTCCGCCGCCCTTCGTTACTGATTATATCCGATATTGCAGCTGTCCGAAGAACTAAACGTTAATTGGTCTTGTTCTTGTATCAAAAACTTGAGCGATAGTGCAAAACATTGGAATGTTATTTTACAAACTTAAGTATGCTTTTAAGATTCGAACTGAACTTTATTTGGTCATGGAGTCATTTATGCACCGCAATTTGGGATAATTGACATTTATGAACTCTAATTAGGGCCTAGGCACTCCACCCGTTTCCGTACTCTTATCAGGGATGCGGACTCCTATTGATTGGGACTCAAAATGGGGATCCCCCTCTGATTCGGGTCTCTACAGTACAATTTTCAAGCATATTCCTAAGCCTAAGCCTAAGCCTAAGCCTAAGCGTAAGAATGAGCTTATACCAAAGCCTAAGCCTAAGTCTAAGCAAGAATAGTCTAAAAAGCTTACTATGTTGCATTTCAGCAAAAATACCCCTCTTGTTCGGGTCACTACTAGTCACATTTCGCAATCACTAGCTTAATCAGAAAGGCGGTGAAATTTTGTTGCCCGCGTTGATATCTATATTTTTCTCTGTCATGTAACTATTGAGATTACATGCACACGTGCAAGTTTTTGCAGCAAAAATTTGCGCTTTCAGCTTAAATGTGCCAGTTCGATGACAAAACAGCGTAGAACGTGTTACAGCTGCAAAATATTCGGCAATGTTGTGTTGCTTTTGGGTCGTCCCGTTTTCTCGCGGGACAGCAATACACAGGAGTGTAATGTCATTCACACGTTATAATGCGTGCGCTCCGCACATGCAATGCCCCTACCGTTTTGAACAGACAGCATACATGTCCATACCGTTTATTAAAAGCAATTTTCGTCGCATCACTTGCGACACAAATTGATGGACATTTAGGCGTTTTCGGCAACGGTGTAGCGGACAAATTCTTAATCCGCGAACAGTGTGCGGACTTTTTAATTTGGCAGGAAATTGAAACTGTGAAGCTGGCTTAAAATCAGGCGGGAAATAACAACTTTTGAAAGAAATTTAAATTTTGGTGGGAAATTCAAATTTTAACCCTCAATGGCCCGACAGTCTACATATGTAGACATAACCAGTTCGACAATTGATTGTTCGGCAGGTGCTATAGTTAAGAATCTATTGTTTAATTTCCATCGATAATTATTCTGTTATAGTAGTATAAAAAACTTATAGCATTGTGGGAACAAAAGTTTGCTGTACAGTGAGTCATATACCTATATAACCCGACCGTCTACATATGTAGACAGATGTTGATTTGATCATAGTTTGAGTTTTGACAAGAATTGGAACGTTTTGTTCTTACACACGGTTTTGTATGGTGAGGTAAAGTCAGGGAAATGTCAGGTTTGCATAAATTATCTTTGACTGAGGTCGTACGACGTGTATTAGAACCAAGTGATTCAGAGACAGAAGATAACAAACCGGACGACAATAGTTCAAATGACGACTCAGAATCAGTTGAGTTAGGTCAATGCAGTAGTGAAGAGGCTGCTATTTATGAGCAAGATAGTGATGGTGAATTACAAAAACAATCGGACGCATCTAGTAGTGAGTTGAGCGATATGGACGAGACTTCTAGTGGAAGTAATGTGTTTTTGTCAGCGACGGGTGTTGAGTGGCATTCTACAACACCGCCTGTCCGTGTGTTAGCTAGAAATATAATTCGCTTTCGCGAAGGCACTGCAGTAAACCCTACAACAGAGTCACAAGCATTTTATCTTTATATAAACGAGCCCATTTTACATACAATTCAGCGACTCACTAGTAGGCGACTGCGGGCGCGCAATTTTTCAACGCTACCAATGTGCGAGCTGAAAGCTTGGCTTGGGGTGGTAATCAGAGCTGGTGCAGATCGCGATAACATGTCTCCAGTGGCTTCACTATTCACCAAAAACGACAGCAGGCCCTTTTACCGCTGCGCGCTGTCAAAAAACAGAATGAAACAGTTGCTGGAAAATGTAACATTCGACAACAAACTGACTCGCCGGGAGCGTCAAAAAAGTGACAAAATGGCTGCTATACGAGATGTTTGGGACCTATTTCAGTCCAACTTACGTCTTCATTATATACCGTCCGAATCACTTACAGTAGATGAACAGCTCTACGGGTATAGAGGATATGCACCGGGGCGAGCGTACATGCCGGCGAAACCTGCTAAGTACCGTTGCACAACGCATTCATTGTCATGAAACTGAACGGATATGAAAAGTCACGCAATGTTTTCATGAAAAAAGTAGCCGAACAACTAGCGCAAGACAATATGACCAAACGTTACAGTAGTGAAAAAATTTACGCAAAATCAAAGGATTCATTTATGGCTTACGGGCTGCCTCAAAAGCGAAACGAACCTTCTACATCTGGTAAACCGACCAAATGTCAGGTCACAAGTTGTCGCAAATCTACGAGATTGAGCTGTTCGTCATGTGGAAAACGAGTGTGCAAGGACCACATGAATCGCACCATAACGTGCAACGACTGTGCTTAACTGGACAACGCGCCCGCAGTGGGAGGCTGGACGGGGAGCGGGTGGAACTCCGCCAGAACACTAGTTCTGACTGTCTCAAGCCAGTTAAAGGAGGAGAGCACCCTGAGATAAGCCAAAACTAACGCTAGTTGTGTTGTCTACATATGTAGACCGTTGGGCTGATTAAGGTGAAAATTTTGCCGGGCCGTTGAGGGTTAAGGGTAAAACCAAGTTTTGGCGGGAAATTCAAATTTTGGCGGGAGAATTAAATTTGGGTGGGAAAATTCAAATTTTGGCGGGAGAACTTAAATTTTGGCGGGAAATTCAAATTTTGCCGGGAGAATTTGAATTTGGGTGGGAAAATTCAAATTTTATGCGGGAATATTCAAATTTTGGCGGGAACATTTAAATTTTGACGGGAAATTTAAATTTTGGCGGGAAATTCAAATTTTGGCGGGAAATTCAAATTTTTGTGGGAAAATTCAAATTTTAGCGGGAACATTCAAATTTTGGCAGGAACATTCAAAGTTTAGCGCGACAATTTAGATTTTAGCGAGAACATTCAAATTTTGGCGGGAACATTCAAATTTTAGCGAAACAATTTAAATTTTAGCGGCAAAATCAAATTTTGGCGTGAAAATGCACATTTTAGGAACGAAATTAAAATTTGGGTGAGAAATCGAAATTTTTGAGGAAAAACTAAATTATGAAGAAACCTAAAATTTTGCGAAAAATAAAATTTTTTAAGCGAACTATCTATATAGCAGACATTCGATACCTATTGTACAGTTGAGTGGGACATTCAAGGCAAACATCGACGGTATGAAAATGTCCGCTACACCGTCTACGCAAAAGTTGCATAATCCGCGCAGCTAACTATATTGTAGGACGTTGCGTGAGCAAAGCGCACGCGTTATAACGTGTGAGTGACATAAATCGGGGCTAATTCATACTCCTGCAGACAGCATTACGTGCATATGGGAAAATGGGGCAGACTTGTTTCGGGCAAATGGAAAAACGGGACAGCCTTGTGTCGGGCAAATGGGAATACGGGACAGCTGTAATTATTCGCAGGGCAAACGATACCCTGGACAACCACAGCTGACTTGCATGTCACTGCATTTTAATATCTTTATATACTGAGTGGTGATGGAATACGCCTCCCACTCCAGTCACTGGCGTTCGAATCCTAGCATAAAAGTAGGTCTCAGGGGAAATAGAAAATATCATGTGATAAAGGGTTAAGCGAAAAATTTTCAGTTTACTATCTATAACCACTTCTCACATTGAGTTGCACATAGGCAACTCAGCACAGTGTATATATCGTTAAATAATATATATCGCGAAGTGTTTAACAATTGTAACACGCACACATAGTACTAAATCACAACAAGACGTGAGAGCCAGCCCGGGCTCGAGCGTCAAGCTTCGATAGCTGAGTGATGATGGAATACGCCTCCCACTCCAGTCACTGGAGTTCGAATCCTAGCATTAAAGTAGGTCTCAGGGGAAATAGAAAATATTCATGTGATAAAGGGTTAATTACAATGTATAGCCCGAGTCTATTTGGATGTAGGACACAAGCCGAAAGTGGGGAAAACTGCCCCCCCCAATAGCCCCCGTATGGGCGCCGTTGCAACTCAGTTTTCTTTGGGAAACGGGAAAATGGGGGAGTTATATATTTCCCCAGGAAAAACGTAAAACGGGACTGCAATAACAACAATTTAATAATATTCGCTTATGCACGAACGAGAGTAGAAAATGCTGCTCTCCGGCACTATTGCTGTCCTGCTGGAAAACGGAACGCACTTGAAAGTAACACGAGCCGAAATTTTCATCTCTCACGAAACAGTGACAAAACATCGCGGAAACCGCGAGAAATTGGTTTTATGGGCCGTACCCAGGAATTTGTAAAATAGAGGACTGCAAGAGATATAAATAGCGTGAGCACTCGTGAGCGAACCTTGCGAATGGCGAAATGCCATTTTAGTGCTAAATCGTAATACAGAACTTTGGTTTTAAACCCTGTTGGGGCGTAGGCCGAGTGCCCTCCTTGAATCCGCCAGCAGATGAAATAGGGGTACATCCCTAATAAATTTCCAGAAAGACTAGAAAAACGAATGTTTACAGGTGTTTAGAATACCCAACTTGACTCTCAAACCCAACTCGAAATGAAGACCTAACTATAAGCCCCTGGTGTTTTTCTGAAAGGAATGCTTCTTGCTCGGACAGGGCCAGTCTTGCCGAGTGCGGCCCATGCAAGACATAACTGTGCAGTTCCAAAAGTGATAAAATTTTATGTTTCTGATTGTTTTCTACCTTCGTGCTCAGGCGCGAAACCCTCTGGATTTGCTAGAGGCAAACCTTCAATTTTTGAGGTTCCTAAAATTGGGTCCCATAAATTGATGTGTGGGATGCAAAGACCGTTCTAGTGCTATGAATTCATAGCTTGCACTAGTTATCTATATATAAGACAACAATGAACTAAATTCAGCGGCACTATATTAACCCCTTTTCACATTGAGTTGCCTGTAGGCAACTGAGCGCAGTGTATATACGTTAAATAGTATATATCGCACCGTGTTTAACAATTGCAACACGTATACATAGTACTAAATCACCACAAGACGTGAGAGCCCCCTCGGTCTCGAGCGTCAAGCTCCTATAGCTGAGTGGTGATGGAATACGCCTCCCACTCCAGTCACTGGAGTTCGAATCCTAGCATAAAAGTTGGTCTCAGAGGAAATATAAAATATTCATGTGAGAAAGTGTTAAAACTACGGTGGCTCCTCAGACGTCGAAAACCGTTTTTGCCGCCGATTTAATTGTTCCGGGAAAACAACATTGGGTATAAGTCGCTTAAATTTCTTGCACCTGCATTTTGATTGGCCAATCGAAAACTGTTGCTCAGCGCTTTGAATTAATTCAGACTTTTTTGAAGAAACCTGGATGGATTCAAATACCAAACTTGTTTAATATTTTGCAGTTCACGACGACGTTGACGAGACCGTCTTTATATTTTTGAACACTAAATAAAAATTGTAGTATATCAAAACGTTTTTAAGCCAAGAAATTTTGAGTAAGGCCTTCTTTACTCGTGAATATTTCTAGCAGCTGAAACTGCAGCTGCAAATTTTTTTCAATGGTTCATTCGAAATCTTGCAGCTGCAATTTATTCATAATGAATACACGGAATGATTTAATTCACAGATATTATTCGCTGCTCATCCATATCGTTATCCTCCTACGCAGTGTCATTTCATCTTGCCCCCGAACCTACTCCCCCACTAACTCCCCTAGGTGCGCATACCCAAGAACTTTTTCTGATAGCCTTAAACAAAAACTTTGCAACCCCCTCAACTTTCATTGAGAAAAATTGCATGTGTTGCAAGATTTCATACAATTCGAGCGAAATTTGAAGTACAATTTGAATTGTGTGTATTTGTTTGGATTGTGTGCTGTTGTGTTGTCTCTGTATGCGCTGTGGTTACATTTTTTATGTAATTTGTGTATTTTTGATAGACTGAGGCTATCACGTGTTTGTGGAACCGTTGACAAAATTACTGTTACCGGCGCATTATTTTGTCTCAGTGAAATACCAGAACCAAAGAGATGTTGATTTTTTGACAGAACACGGTATGCGGCTTCTCTTTACACTATTCTATTGGTTTACTATCTGTTTCCACATAGCCCTACTAAATTATTGTTGTGCTGGTACACTGTCTAATTCGCTGCTCATCCATCTCGTTATCCTGCTGATGCAGTGTCATTTCATCTTGTCCTACTGATCTACTGCCTCACTAACTTCTACTTAGGTGCGCATACTCGAGTGTAAATTGTATTTTTGATAGCGCTTTAAACAAAAACTTTGTCAACGGCCCTCTAACATTTTTACATTGAGAAAAATTGTATTTGCTGCAAGATTTCATACAATTCGAACGAAATTTGAAGTACAATTTGAATTGTGTGTATTTGTTTGGATTGTGTGCTGTTGTGTTGTCTCTGTATGCGCTGTGGTTACATTTTTGATGTAAATTGTGTATTTTTGATAGCCTGACGCTATCACGTGTTTGTGGAACCGTTGACAAAATTACTGTTACCGGCGCATTATTTTGTCTCAGTAGAATACCAGAACCAAAGAGATGTTGATTTTTTGACAGGACACGGTATGCGGCTTCTCTACGCTATTTTATTGCTTTACTATCTGTTTCCACATAGCCCTACTAAATTATTGTTATGCTGGTACACTGTCTAATTCGCTGCTCATCCATCTCGTTATCCTGCTGACGCAGTGTCATTTCATCTTGTCCTACTGATCTACTGCCTCACTAACTTCTACTTAGGTGCGCATACTCAAGTGTAAATTGCATTTTTGATAGCGCTTTAAGCAAAAATTTTGTCAACGGATCTTTAACATTTTTACATTGAGAAAAATGTATGTGTTGCAAGATTGCATACAATACGAGTAAAATTTGAAGTACAATTTGAATTGTGTGTATTTCTTTGGATTGTGTGCTTTTGTGTTGTTTCTGTATGCCCTGTGGTTACATTTTTGATGTAATTTGTATATTTTTGATAGCCTGACGCTATCACGTGCTTGTGGAACCGTTGACAAAATTACTGTTACCGGCGCATTATTTTGTCTCAGTAGAATACCAGAACCAAAGAGATGTTGATTTTTGCCAGAACACGGTATGCGGCTTCTCTTTACGCTATTTTATTGGTTTACTATCTGTTTCCACATAGCCCTACTAAATTATTGTTATGCTGGTACACTGTCTAATTCGCTGCTCATCCATCTCGTTATCCTTCTGACGCAGTGTCATTTCATCTTGTCCTACTGATCTACTGCCTCACTAACTTCTACTTAGGTGCGAATACTCAAGTGTAAATTGCATTTTTGATAGCGCTTTAAGCAAAAATTTTGTCAACGGATCTTTAACATTTTTACATTGAGAAAAAATGTATGTGTTGCAAGATTTCATACAATTCGAACGAAATTTTAAGTACAATTTGAATTGTGTGTATTTGTTTGGATTGTGTGCTGTTGTGTTGTCTCTGTATGCGCTGTGGTTACTTTTTTGATGTAAATTGTGTATTTTTGATAGCCTGACGCTATCATGTGTTTGTGGAACCGTTGACAAAATTACTGTTACCGGCGCATTATTTTGTCTCAGTAGAATACCAGAACCAAAGAGATGTTGATTTTTGCCAGAACACGGTATGCGGCTTCTCTTTACGCTATTTTATTGGTTTACTATCTGTTTCCACATAGCCCTACTAAATTATTGTTATGCTGGTACACTGTCTAATTCGCTGCTCATCCATCTCGTTATCCTTCTGACGCAGTGTCATTTCATCTTGTCCTACTGATCTACTGCCTCACTAACTTCTACTTAGGTGCGCATACTCAAGTGTAAATTGCATTTTTGATAGCGCTTTAAGCAAAAATTTTGTCAACGGATCTTTAACATTTTTACATTGAGAAAAATGTATGTGTTGCAAGATTGCATACAATACGAGTAAAATTTGAAGTACAATTTGAATTGTGTGTATTTCTTTGGATTGTGTGCTTTTGTGTTGTTTCTGTATGCCCTGTGGTTACATTTTTGATGTAATTTGTATATTTTTGATAGCCTGACGCTATCACGTGCTTGTGGAACCGTTGACAAAATTACTGTTACCGGCGCATTATTTTGTCTCAGTAGAATACCAGAACCAAAGAGATGTTGATTTTTGCCAGAACACGGTATGCGGCTTCTCTTTACGCTATTTTATTGGTTTACTATCTGTTTCCACATAGCCCTACTAAATTATTGTTATGCTGGTACACTGTCTAATTCGCTGCTCATCCATCTCGTTATCCTGCTGACGCAGTGTCATTTCATCTTGTCCTACTGATCTACTGCCTCACTAACTTCTACTTAGGTGCGAATACTCGAGTGTAAATTGTATTTTTGATAGCGCTTTAAACAAAAACTTTGTCAACGGCCCTCTAACATTTTTACATTGAGAAAAATTGTATTTGCTGCAAGATTTCATACAATTCGAACGAAATTTGAAGTACAATTTGAATTGTGTGTATTTGTTTGGATTGTGTGCTGTTGTGTTGTCTCTGTATGCGCTGTGGTTACATTTTTGATGTAAATTGTGTATTTTTGATAGCCTGACGCTATCACGTGTTTGTGGAACCGTTGACAAAATTACTGTTACCGGCGCATTATTTTGTCTCAGTAGAATACCAGAACCAAAGAGATGTTGATTTTTTGACAGGACACGGTATGCGGCTTCTCTATGCTATTCTATTGGTTTACTATCTGTTTCCACATAGCCCTACTAAATTATTGTTATGCTGGTACACTGTCTAATTCGCTGCTCATCCATCTCGTTATCCTGCTGACGCAGTGTCATTTCATCTTGTCCTACTGATCTACTGCCTCACTAACTTCTACTTAGGTGCGCATACTCAAGTGTAAATTGCATTTTTGATAGCGCTTTAAGCAAAAATTTTGTCAACGGATCTTTAACATTTTTACATTGAGAAAAATGTATGTGTTGCAAGATTGCATACAATACGAGTAAAATTTGAAGTACAATTTGAATTGTGTGTATTTCTTTGGATTGTGTGCTTTTGTGTTGTTTCTGTATGCCCTGTGGTTACATTTTTGATGTAATTTGTATATTTTTGATAGCCTGACGCTATCACGTGCTTGTGGAACCGTTGACAAAATTACTGTTACCGGCGCATTATTTTGTCTCAGTAGAATACCAGAACCAAAGAGATGTTGATTTTTGCCAGAACACGGTATGCGGCTTCTCTTTACGCTATTTTATTGGTTTACTATCTGTTTCCACATAGCCCTACTAAATTATTGTTATGCTGGTACACTGTCTAATTCGCTGCTCATCCATCTCGTTATCCTGCTGACGCAGTGTCATTTCATCTTGTCCTACTGATCTACTGCCTCACTAACTTCTACTTAGGTGCGAATACTCAAGTGTAAATTGCATTTTTGATAGCGCTTTAAGCAAAAATTTTGTCAACGGATCTTTAACATTTTTACATTGAGAAAAATGTATGTGTTGCAAGATTGCATAATAGTTATATTATTTATTTTTGATAGCCTTAAACAAAAACTTTGTCAACGGCCCTCTAACATTTTTACATTGAGAAAAATTGTATTTGCTGCAAGATTTCATACAATTCGAACGAAATTTGAAGTACAATTTGAATTGTGTGTATTTGTTTGGATTGTGTGCTGTTGTGTTGTCTCTGTATGCGCTGTGGTTACATTTTTGATGTAAATTGTGTATTTTTGATAGCCTGACGCTATCACGTGTTTGTGGAACCGTTGACAAAATTACTGTTACCGGCGCATTATTTTGTCTCAGTAGAATACCAGAACCAAAGAGATGTTGATTTTTTGACAGGACACGGTATGCGGCTTCTCTATGCTATTCTATTGGTTTACTATCTGTTTCCACATAGCCCTACTAAATTATTGTTATGCTGGTACACTGTCTAATTCGCTGCTCATCCATCTCGTTATCCTGCTGACGCAGTGTCATTTCATCTTGTCCTACTGATCTACTGCCTCACTAACTTCTACTTAGGTGCGCATACTCAAGTGTAAATTGCATTTTTGATAGCGCTTTAAGCAAAAATTTTGTCAACGGATCTTTAACATTTTTACATTGAGAAAAATGTATGTGTTGCAAGATTGCATACAATACGAGTAAAATTTGAAGTACAATTTGAATTGTGTGTATTTCTTTGGATTGTGTGCTTTTGTGTTGTTTCTGTATGCCCTGTGGTTACATTTTTGATGTAATTTGTATATTTTTGATAGCCTGACGCTATCACGTGCTTGTGGAACCGTTGACAAAATTACTGTTACCGGCGCATTATTTTGTCTCAGTAGAATACCAGAACCAAAGAGATGTTGATTTTTGCCAGAACACGGTATGCGGCTTCTCTTTACGCTATTTTATTGGTTTACTATCTGTTTCCACATAGCCCTACTAAATTATTGTTATGCTGGTACACTGTCTAATTCGCTGCTCATCCATCTCGTTATCCTGCTGACGCAGTGTCATTTCATCTTGTCCTACTGATCTACTGCCTCACTAACTTCTACTTAGGTGCGAATACTCAAGTGTAAATTGCATTTTTGATAGCGCTTTAAGCAAAAATTTTGTCAACGGATCTTTAACATTTTTACATTGAGAAAAAATGTATGTGTTGCAAGATTGCATACAATACGAGTAAAATTTGAAGTACAATTTGAATTGTGTGTATTTGTTTGGATTGTGTGCTTTTGTGTTGTCTCTGTATGCGCTGTGGTTACATTTTTGATGTAAATTGTGTATTTTTGATAGCCTGACGCTATCACGTGTTTGTGGAACCGTTGACAAAATTACTGTTACCGGCGCATTATTTTGTCTCAGTAGAATACCAGAACCAAAGAGATGTTGATTTTTTGACAGAACACGGTATGCGGCTTCTCTATGCTATTCTATTGGTTTACTATCTGTTTCCACATAGCCCTACTAAATTATTGTTATGCTGGTACACTGTCTAATTCGCTGCTCATCCATCTCGTTATCCTGCTGACGCAGTGTCATTTCATCTTGTCCTACTGATCTACTGCCTCACTAACTTCTACTTAGGTGCGCATACTCAAGTGTAAATTGCATTTTTGATAGCGCTTTAAGCAAAAATTTTGTCAACGGATCTTTAACATTTTTACATTGAGAAAAATGTATGTGTTGCAAGATTGCATACAATACGAGTAAAATTTGAAGTACAATTTGAATTGTGTGTATTTCTTTGGATTGTGTGCTTTTGTGTTGTTTCTGTATGCCCTGTGGTTACATTTTTGATGTAATTTGTATATTTTTGATAGCCTGACGCTATCACGTGCTTGTGGAACCGTTGACAAAATTACTGTTACCGGCGCATTATTTTGTCTCAGTAGAATACCAGAACCAAAGAGATGTTGATTTTTTGACAGAACACGGTATGCGGCTTCTCTTTACACTATTCTATTGGTTTACTATCTGTTTCCACATAGCCCTACTAAATTATTGTTATGCTGGTACACTGTCTAATTCGCTGCTCATCCATCTCGTTATCCTGCTGACGCAGTGTCATTTCATCTTGTCCTACTGATCTACTGCCTCACTAACTTCTACTTAGGTGCGCATACTCAAGTGTAAATTGTATTTTTGATAGCGCTTTAAACAAAAACTTTGTCAACGGCCCTCTAACATTTTTACATTGAGAAAAATTGCATGTGTTGCAAGATTTCATACAATTCGAGCGAAATTTGAAGTACAATTTGAATTGTGTGTATTTGTTTGGATTGTGTGCTGTTGTGTTGTCTCTGTATGCGCTGTGGTTACATTTTTGATGTAAATTGTGTATTTTTGATAGCCTGACGCTATCACGTGTTTGTGGAACCGTTGACAAAATTACTGTTACCGGCGCATTATTTTGTCTCAGTAGAATACCAGAACCAAAGAGATGTTGATTTTTTGACAGGACACGGTATGCGGCTTCTCTATGCTATTCTATTGGTTTACTATCTGTTTCCACATAGCCCTACTAAATTAATGTTATGCTGGTACACTGTCTAATTCGCTGCTCATCCATCTCGTTATCCTGCTGACGCAGTGTCATTTCATCTTGTCCTACTGATCTACTGCCTCACTAACTTCTACTTAGGTGCGCATACTCAAGTGTAAATTGCATTTTTGATAGCGCTTTAAGCAAAAATTTTGTCAACGGATCTTTAACATTTTTACATTGAGAAAAATGTATGTGTTGCAAGATTGCATACAATACGAGTAAAATTTGAAGTACAATTTGAATTGTGTGTATTTCTTTGGATTGTGTGCTTTTGTGTTGTTTCTGTATGCCCTGTGGTTACATTTTTGATGTAATTTGTATATTTTTGATAGCCTGACGCTATCACGTGCTTGTGGAACCGTTGACAAAATTACTGTTACCGGCGCATTATTTTGTCTCAGTAGAATACCAGAACCAAAGAGATGTTGATTTTTGCCAGAACACGGTATGCGGCTTCTCTTTACGCTATTTTATTGGTTTACTATCTGTTTCCACATAGCCCTACTAAATTATTGTTATGCTGGTACACTGTACTTAGGTAATACT
>JASANG010002696.1:0-29037 GCA_030248215.1 Enoplolaimus lenunculus
GCACATCGAGAAGTCCTTGTGGCCCAGATCGATTTTTGGGTGATTCGCTAAATGTTCGAAAACCTCCTCAACGAACACAATCAGCCCGAATTAAACCGTCGCATAGTTCTTCACGGCAGCAACAACAAAAACAACAACAACAATATCCGCTTTGTGCAAGACAAGGCAATAAAAGTCCAAGCACAACCAGTATGAACTCCGAACGCCGTGGCAGTGTGCCAAATCGTCCTAGTTCCGGATTTTATTCAACCGGAACATCCGGAATACAACTTCCAGGCGATGGTTTAACCCCGGAAGCGAGGTTCTTACAACTTCCGGAACACAAAGACTACGAGCGATTGCGAAATTTTGCCATCACAAACAAAGGAACCGTTATCAATCGCGGTGATTCGTTTCGACGACGCACTGGAACGCAAGGATCGCATGCAAGTCGCACCGGTAAGACAGCGCAAAATAGCATCCACTCTCCCGGTCGTCGCCAGCAGTGATTTATATCAGTTCGAAGCGGATTGCATCGCTAATGCAAGTTCCGGGTTCGGACCGCTCCGCACATTGCTTTCGACCAGATCCATCACTAGTAACTGGGATATCCTTTCTAGAAGGTGTAGGTGATAAACGAAATTTCGCTTACTTTTATAGATGTAGATGTTTATTCTATATCCTATTAAAAAGTGGTTTCTTCTACCTCTAGAAACTGTGGCAGGAGATATAGCACCATATACCGCCCTTTAATATAGGCTCCTGTCCGTTGGGACCATTAACATTTAGAGTATCCAATCGAATATTATACTGGAAACTAGGGGGAAAGCCGAACTGGATTATACCGGAATCGGAATCGGAACAGCAAAGTTGAACCGGAAATGTAATCGGAATCGGAATCGGAACATCAAATTTTATGACTGTACAGAAAATCTGTATTGACTAATATAATATTAAGTTTAGGGTGTCTGTCGGCTGGCAATAATTTTCAAAAACGTCGCATGAACAAACTGGCCATGATTTTTCGTTCTGTAAAAGTGAAATAACTTCAATCATTTTTATTGATGTTAACTCATCGAAAGCAATTTAATAGATAAATAATACAGAATTTTTTGCAACATACCTATCAGTTCAAGTAGAATTAAAATTTCAAAGTTCCAAATCCGAGTGATTATACAATCGTAATCGAAAATTTGACTCGCTTTGAATCGGAATTCTAATCAAAATAGGAATTTTGGTTACACCCTGTTGCAATAACATATAAGAAGTAGTCCCATATAACTACTAAAGACTAAATGCAGCTTTGACTGCAAACATGTGTCATTAATACATGAAATGTTTCACAAACATGCTTCATTTGTTCACGGAAGCTGTATTCTCAGTTGTGTATAGCACCTGCCACCAGTTAGTAATATATAAGTTTTTAAACAAGCAAACAGTGGCATCTCCCGATTTCAAGTTCCACATAGAAGTAGTCTAATTCAAATGCCAAAAAATGCTAAATTTCTATCTTCATCAACCAATGATTTCTAAGTTACACGTGGCTTATTGTTTAAATCAAATATAGCAGATGCTATACACATTTGGAGAATACGGTCAAAAAGTGATCATACAAACAATTAAAAATCCTGATATATTCGAATTTGATTTCAGAAGACGGCAAACTGTCGCGAAACGGTTCGATTCGAAGCCACAAGAATTCCGGTGCATCGGCCGGAACCGGTATTCCAGTGGTCGGAAATCGAGGTTGCGATGACCCGAGCGCATTGGTCGATGAAAACCGTCGATTTTCAGTTTGTGTTTTGGGTGCAAAAGGAACCGGAAAAACGTCGCTGATAACGCAATTTTTATCTTCAGAATACATCAATCCGTTCAATGAAGATTTAGGTAAATATTTTTATTAGAAAATTTACCTTTAAAATATTTAAATTTAGTTTTTTTTTTCAGTTCGAATGCAGTCATATAATACCGAGGGGTGTCCATTAGTTTTATTAGATTAAACCTGAGCGCATATTTTCAAATGTATGTAGCACCTATCATCAGTTGGTAATAGGTCCGGTTAAAATGTAGAACCAGGACATGATGAGGTTCGAAATTCAGCACATTGTTCGCGTTTGATTTGCCCTACTTCTGCACCAAGTTTGTGATCTGAAATTGCAGATGATCGTCAGTTTACAAATTTATCGCTAACTGATGATAGGTGCTATACGCATTTGAGAATATAGGGACCTAGGTGGGCATAAGATTGGTCATGATTTAAGCTTTCAAACAGCATACTGGAGACGTCCAGCTATTTATGTTTTACTCAAACTAATATTCAAGTTTAGTTAAGTTATAATTAATGTTTCAGATTTTCGAAAGTATTTAAAACTTGAATATTTTCAAAACATATTTTAGCCAATAAAACAATGTATAATACACTGTTTTTTTCTCAGAACCATATTCTCAACTCTGTATGGCTCCGATTACCAGTTAGTACATAGGTCTTGAAACAATTGACTTTACTAAAACAATGGATTTAATATTTCGAACCGCAGTTGGGTAAATGAAACAAATGCCAAATAATTCAAAAATTATAAAAGTTATCACAAAGTGGAGATCGGTGCTACACACATTTGAGAATTCGAGTTTTCACGAAAATTACTTTTGCCTACAAACGTGCATTCAATTTTTATCTGTTATTCTCAATCAAAATTTAAATTTCGTTTCCACACACGTCCGGTTTCCATCCGATATATAGGATATGAATTTACTGTATTATTTTAGATGAAAGCCGAGACGAAGAAACAATAGTCAGTGTACTGCTTGGCAACGTTGAGTCACAGATTGAATTTACGGAAGCTCAAATTGAACAGGTAAATAATATTTTGCATCTGAGAATTTTATTTTAAAATTTCTTAACATAAAATCAGTTTGGTTTTGGCCCAATGTATATATATAATTTGTTATTCGGTCGAATGACACAGTTACTAAGTTATTTTAGGTGTTGGAAAATTTAAAGTATATCCAACATTACGTTTAACACCGCAACCTCAAACCGGATCACAATAACCTGTCAGGTTTCAGTCAAAATACTGTAATGACCCGAATAAGAGGGGGTAATAAGAAGAGGTCTCCATTTTGAGTCCCAATCAATAGAATTCCGTATCCCTAATAAGAGTCCGTGAGCGGATATAAGTTTCTGAACCCTAATTAGTGTCCACAAATGTCAATTATCCCTAAATGTAGCGCATAAATGACTCACTACAGCACAAAACAATTTAAGTTCGAAACTTTGAAACGTACTTAAATTTTGAAAACACATTCCTGTATAACCTACATATCGCTCAAGCTTTTGATGCAAGGCAGAAAACGTAAAACGTTTAATTCAACGGATAGTTGCAATACCGGATATATATCAGTAACGAAGCGTGACGGATGGCTGGTTGAAAATAAACAACAGTCCGTAATCGAACAACAGGGGGTACCCTATGGAGAGGCCAAATAAATATCAGTCCCCATTCTTGTTCGGGTCACTACAGTACGAAATATTTGCAAAAATTTCTGATGCAAAATGCATCTTTAACGGTGTAACCGTTACCTTTTACGAACGCTAATTGGTTAATTCAAAATGAAATATGCTTAATTAACTGTTCGAAACGATGCAACTATAAACGGATATTGATTTTTCCCGGAAACAGACCGGTTTACGCTCGTAACGGAAAATGTCATAATATAAGTATTATTCAAATTTGAAATTAGAAAATTTTTTAGCAGGATACATTGAATACTGTAAGAATTTGATTTAAATTGAAAATTTAAGGCAAACATTCGCGACATCAAAATGGCAAACGACGGTTTTTTGATTGTTTACGGAACCGACAACCGAGACAGCTTCAAATGCCTCGAGCCGCTGATGCAACAACTCGCGTCGCGATCCGGTCCAAATCCAACGTTATTTTTAGTTGGCAACAAAATCGATCTGGCTCGCAGGCGAAAAGTTTCAACCGATGGTAAATGAAAGAGATGACCTGATTTTCATTTATATACACAGTTCGACGCACTACACAGTTGAATGGAACTGTGTTAAATTTTCATATCAATTATAGGTTTCAATCTGAATATACCAATTCAAGTATAATTCTAACTATACACTATTAAGTTACACTGCAATAAATGGGGAGTCAAATTGACTTTCTTGGAAATCGGCTTTTGCTGACTACACAAACTGAGTTAAATTCGACTTCACCAGAGTCAAATTCGTTTCACTATGTCGCACGTTTGACTCTAGCGGAGTCGAATTTGACTCAGTTCGTGTAGTTAGGAAACGCCTATTTCCGAGAGAGGCAATTTGACTTAGCATTTTTTACAATGTATATAGTTTAAGAGTCATTGGACATGAATATGCAAGGTTGAAGGATATCGCAATGTGCAATCTTTTTTGTCTACGCGAGCGCCTATTCTGGCGTTATATCCTAAGTCCTAGCACATCCGCTATCTAGCTATGTAATAGTATCAATTGACGTTGCCCAGTCTCTGGCGGTATTAACAATCAAAGAATCAAGGTGTGCAATGGAACAAGCTGAAATTTCTATGCAGGAATGGAATCCGCATGACCAACGCATCTGCCAAGTGCCAATCGCTAATTTGTTTTCGTATACCCGCAAAATAGTCGCTATAAAGGCCACTACAGATTTGCTGGGACTATGCCAGACTCACGAGCCACATGCACGCACTGCAAAAAATGGTGAGTCAAATTGACTCTCTTCGAAATAGGCTTTTCGGTACTACACAAACTGAGCCAAATTCGACTCAGCCAGAGTCAAGCGTGCGACTCAGTGAATCGAATTTGACTCTGCCGGAGTCGAATTTTGACTCAATTTGTGTAGTCCCGAAAAGCCTATTTCGGAGAAAGTCAATTTGACTCACCATTTTCTGCAATGCAGAGTTTTAGAGTTGTCGAAAGATTATTTCTACGAGTCAGGTTGGCAGTGTTGGCAAAGATCGTTTCTAAGAAAGTAAACTCGATAACTGATGATCACACATCAGCGAATAGTTGCTCATTACCCAAAAACCCTTGAACTATCGCTGAATACTACAAATGTCCTTTCAAAGCCTAGGTTTTCGCCAATAGCCACTTAACATTAGTTGGGAAAATTTGACACTACATGACTCAGCTCGTCTACGTCCAACTGTCCATGGATTGCGTAGCTTTCAGGCAAAATTTTCTTCGGCTGTACGCTGGTGGATCTGGAGGTATGAGAAGCTCAAATGTGCAAAACTTTTCAAAATCCGATCGTTTTTAGGCAAACAGCAGCCGGCGGGAGGGTAACGAAAAAATGCAAATATTTCACACACGGATTATAGAGGAGACATACGTTTCCGGCATTATTTGCTCCACCGCCTGTTGACAACAAAAACAAATGCATTGCGTGCTCAACCCATTGTTCCAATACGGCTCTCCGCGATCCGAGCGATTGACTCGGTCTCAAAATTTATCAAGTTCCCTATTTGAACACCTAAAGAACCAATTATGCATGAAATATTAACAATTATTAATTTGAAATCATTTCAGAAGGCGTCAACTTAGCACGAGCGAGCAACGCGCGATTTTCTGAAATCAGCGTCGATTTAAACCATCAAATCGATGAAGTACTCGTTGGACTTCTTGCCGAACTGCGTCTCCAACGACAAAAAATCAAACAAGTGACCGCTGCTGCAGCCGCAAACGTTGCCACGTCATCCGATCACTGTGCTCATGATCCAAACGCCGCAGAAGTCAGCTCAATCAGTCCTCTTCTATCGCGAAAAGGTTCGTCCAGACGCGGCTCAAAGTGTAGCGGCGTTCCGATCCCAGACAGCTTTCTTGTGAGCTGTATGCCTCAACAAAATCCAGGCGAAGCGACGAAACCAAATCTGGGATACGTTCGTCAACGGCAAACATCAACCGGATTTTCGACTGCAAAAGACGCGCTACTTGGTTGTCTGTTTGGTCGACGGCGACGCAGACAGCTGGATAACAGCAATAATAATAATGATACAACGCAAATGCTTGCGATAGGCAGTGACGGTACTGCAATCGCACAATAATACAATTGCAATAACGGTATTTGACTGTCTATTAAGTTGTGCAATTTTTTTTCATGGTGTACATTCTACTATAAACAAATATCGAACAAAAAATTCAGCCAAATACAATGGAAAACTTTCAATTCAAGATTTGAAAATCAGATTAAAATCTGTGTGTAAATACTTAATTGTTACAAGACTGCCTTATTTGTATTTTTAGTTACTCTGCAAATAAAATATGCTTAAAATGTTAATCAATACCAGGGTACACCCGGAGGTGAAAAATACCAGAGCCGGATGTCAATGAAACTTGCCGGAGCAGGAGGTGAAGCGAAATTAGGTAGTACAAATGATGGTTAATTAGTTAATTTTAGCCAATATCTGCAATATGTTGTTTGGTTTTACGCTAATTTTTTGCAAAATTTCGGAAATTCTTTCCTGAAAATTGTGACGAAAGTAAAACAAAACGCGCTAAACAGATAAATTTTGCAAAATTAAGCAAAAATTTACTACCGAAATTGCCGGAACCTCCGGCAAAAATTCCTGCGAAGCCAGAGCTTGATTTTTTGCCGGAGCCGGAGGCAGACCTCCAGTTGTACACTGATTAATACTTAGCGTACGGCAAGTATCTTGAAAATGACACTTTGGTGTAAACATCTGTAATAACTCAACGATGATGGGTTCAAAAAATAACTTCCGCAACTTCTATAGTCGAAAGCATATAGTACGAGCACATGTAGTGCTCACAAAAACAATAAGCTCTTGAATTTACTGGTATAAATATATACAGGTCCATGTATAGAACAGGGCCGGGTCATTTTCAGGCGGGGCTGTCACTGTAAATTTTAGTGAGTTGATTTTAACTCAAATTGAGTAGAATCAATCAGCTTAAGTTAGAACTATCAGAACTCAAAGTTTTGAGATGATACAATTCATTCTGAGCTAATTAATCAACTCACCCAGAGTCAACTCAACTCAGAGTGAGAATAAGCTCAACTCAGAATGAGTTAATGTTTAATGTATTTTAATTCGGAAATACGCTTATACTACTTACTGTTCCGGCCCTGTTCTATACGGGCCAACATACAGATAAATACAAAATGGATCCGCATACAATATTGTCGACAAGACAGAAAAAAGATAAAACAACAAGTTAAACTTTCACTACAGATCAGGGTGTAAACGGATAGTAAAAACAACGGAAACGGAAAACAGATATTGAAGTATAAATGTTTCAAAAATGTTTTATTTCCTGCCAACACAATAGAAGCGTGCATATAATTCACCGGTTTTTAAAAATTCGAAATAAATGGCGGATGTATCAAAATTTTTTTAATATTTTGGATGTATTTTATAATATTTTGTTTCGCTTCAAACAATTGCAGCATATCTGCAACGAAAAATTGCGAAATATAAACGTGATTTATACGTAATTTTGAACATAACAATAACAGAATTTCCGATATTTTTATAACTGAAACGGGCACAGATTTTACCGGAAACGGATATCCGGTTACACAGGATACATATTATTTATGGCAATAAAGTTTGATACACTAAGCATAACGGGACTGTCTCAAGATGGATGCTCCCAGTTAGGCAAGCAGACACGCATCGAAAGAATTGAATCTGATGTTCTGTATAGAATTAACCGTAATAGTGTGTAGCTTTTCGCTTGCGATTAGGGCACCTAAAAGAGAATTCTGAAATTGATCTCGGAGCCGACGTTGAAACCGCGGCAAACCTCAAATATTCCGCAAAAAATTGAGATGGATCACTGCTGAAGAGTTGTAAGTTCACTTTTAGATGAAAACCCAACGCACCGACCGTGCAGGATGGGGCCCTTAATCCAAATTTCAGCGATCAACCACTGGTTCCTACATTGAAAATCACAACTTGTTTTTGCTGAGGCTGCTGAATGACAGTGTTTAAACATATACGAATAAAATCTATATATACAAACAATTGAATCATAAGTTATAAGCATAGGTAGGGAGGCCCATGTAAAGATCAGGCGCAGAACATTTTTCTGTGGGGCTAGAAAAGAGTAAGCTTAAGCTTTAGATTAATTGTTTTGCTTCGCTTAGCCTTAGGCTTAGGCTCACTGTATTGACCCGAATAAGAGGGGGACTGATATTTATTTGGCATCTCCAGAGGGCACCTCCCTTGTTATTCGGTTACGGACTGTTATTTATATTTAACCCACGCTCCGCCACCCTTCGTTACTGATATATATCCAGTACTGCAGCTATCCGTTGAATTAAATGTTTGTTTGTGTTGTGTCAATAGCTTGAGCGATAATGCAACGTTATACGTTGGAATGTACTTTCAAAACTTAAGTACGCTTTAAAGTTTCGAACTCAAATTATTTGGACCTGGAGTCATTTATGCGGTACAATTAGGGATAATTGACATTTATGGACTCTAATTAAGGTTTAAGGACTCTATCCGCTTACGGACTCTTATCAGGGATACGGTCTCCTATTGAGTGGGACTCAAAATGGGGACCCCTCTTATTACCCCCCTCTTATTCGGGTCAATACAGTATGCTTGGGCTTAGGAATATGCTTATAATACTGTTCCGCCCCTATTCTTTACATTGGCCAGTAGGGACAAAAACAAACAGTTAAAAAAGCATAGCTTCACAATGGTATCGAATGAAAATAGCGGAAACGGAATACAGATATCGAGTATAAAAGTTTCAAAGATGTTTTATTTTTCTGCCACAGCATTGAAGCGTGCAAATGTTCACTAGGCTTTCTAAAATTTTAATGAAAAAAATTGCGATGCACCAAAATTTTTTAAGATTTCGGATAAACTTCGTAACTTTTTATTTCATTTCAAACAATAGTAGTATTTTTGTATAATGAAAACGGCGAAACACATACACGTTGTTTATGATTAATTTTGAGCGTAGACCTGAAAATTTTTCAACATTTTATATACCGGAAACTGACACGGATTTTTACCGGAAACGCATATCCGGCGACATCCTGGAATTGTGTTTCACTTACGCAAAGCTTCCACTATAAACCAAAACTGTTTCTGGACAGATGAGCCCGTGACATAATTGACACAGGCCCAACATACGCTGGAATCCGCTGCGTCCAGACTCTTTTACACGTCAGCTTTTCCCAACTCCACTTTGCACTTTTAATAATATTTCGACAGGGTAACGGTGACGTCATTGGTAGAGAATATGTTTGGATTTTAAAATCCAGCAGGTTTATTCTAAAGCCTGTAAATCTTTCTCGTCACATTATTCCTAATTTCAAAAGAAAAATATGACATTCACTTTCAAACATTACTCTGTTTTTTTTGCCATACACAGTTCTTCTTTGTCCAACAGTTCTTGAACATTTCGCTGCGCAACTTCAAATTCAATTTTTCGTTCCTCGAGCGCCTTTGTGAACGCTTCGTAATGCTGAGGTGGAACCATGACGTCACTTGACAGTCCTTTATTACACGGTCCACGCCAATAGTCCAGTTTAAATTGATTCGCGTTGTAAAAGTCGTCACGGAGCCATTCGATTTGTTCGTCCGTTGTCGGTTTAATCACTAAAACTTTGAAATTGTCGTAACGCTTTTTAGTCGATGACGTCATTTCAAATTAAAATATAAATTTTGAAAAAAAATTTTTTTAAACAAATGATGCCAGGATATAACCTAAGAATAAACCATATGATCATGACACTACAGTAACGTGAATACTATCCGATGCGGGGAATATTATATGTGTGAATAAAGACGTTTCGGTATTTTTCAATATCCGGCTCCGGCAAAGCCGGTATTGTAGTTGAATATAGTATGACACTCGGCGTGGTTGTCTGCATACCCGAAGTGCTTAGGTACGCGACACCGTCTAGTAGAATATCATTGAAACCTTAGAATTTTTAGTTATAACTAAGTTCCATGCAGGTTTTTAGTCAGAAACGATATCACCGACACTTATGTAATATTTTTTAAACATTTTTTTCTACGTTTTAAAGTTTTAATTTTCTTTTCACGCGCTGCCGTAAATAGATATATATAAGCAAGTGTTGCGGTACTGTAGTGACCTGACGGATTTTTTACCCGACCCGCGCTAGACCTACGACGCAAACAACAATTTTTGATCCGCGGGCATACCCACGCACAAAATTAGTGATGGGCATCGGATATTTTTTCATATCCGGATATCCGGCAATTATTGCCGGATATTGATCCAGATATCCCGATATCCGAAATGAAATTTTCTATTTCGGATATCCGAAACTCGATTTTGTGTCTTGAGTTTCCGAACTTCCATTTTTGTTTCTTAAGCACTTGTTTTAACTTGATGCTCTAAAGGAAGTGCCCTGACCCTGAAACAAATTGATATGAACATAAAAGATATAATTCTAAGAGTCCGTATCCCTAATAAGAGTCCGTAAGCACATAGAGTCCCTAAACCCTAATTAGAGTCCATAAATGTCAAAATTGTAGCGCATAAACGAATCCAGGACCAAATATATCAGTAACGAAGGGTGGCGGATCGTGGGTAAAAATAAATAACAGTCCGTAACCGAATAACAGGGGGTACCCTCTGGAGAGGTAAAACAAATATCAGTCAAACCTCGTATTCGGGTCACTCACTAGTCACTGCAGCACCTCAATAGTTCTGGGTATTCAATTTCGAAGACTGCTACAGACTACTAAATAAATACTTGCGTTGACAAGTTAAAATTGAGTTGATTTGGCTTGTCCTTTGCCTTATTTAAACCACTGCAATAGAGATTCATCGAATATAACCCTTACCTCGAACTGTATAAACTTGAATCGTTTTAGTTCCAAAAACAAAGAACCAGATTGAAATATACACTTACGCTAAGTCGTACAAACATCAGACCATGTTACTTATACTGGTGTCGCGCTTTCAGCAGCGGATCCAGAACTTTTTAAATGGACGGGATGGTAAATATTTTGAAACGCAATTTTTCTTCAAAAAATTTTCTTAGCGGGAAAATTATAAGGTAGGACCCTATTTTATAACGAAAGTATTATGATGAGAGGACACAAAAAATTATGTGGGGAGTGGGGACAAATTGTACGGTAGGGGTCCTTAGACATTTTTCTTATCCGGACCGGATATCCGGTGTTCATTTGTAGTCTACACCGTACTATTCTCAGTAAACCTGCTATCATCATTCTCGGATACACGAAGTGTTAACTCAGAAAAACTTTGTGTTAAATAAAACCGCTAAAACGTCCCAGAGGTAAATTAGCGTTGCATTGAATTTACATAAAAAGCTAGACCTGCGTGAAACCCAGCCGTATATCGAATTCTACAGAAACTTAAGCCAATGTTACTTTTAGGGCCGTAGAGGTTTCTATTATTACAATTTTTGCTTAAGAAATAAAGATTTTGAATCATCATGGAACATTTGTGCAAGAATGTGGTTTAATATTCTGACTTAGGTTTGGATACAGAATTTTTTTCGTCAGTTCCAACTACTTTCCATGCAAATCATTCCAAAAAATTTTAGACAAAAGCATTTCGGATATACGGATACATGTTTCATTTCGGATACATATCCGGATATTTTTCATATCCGGATATACAGTGGCCATCTACACACAAAATATCTACCCACGATCTACCTTTACCCGCGACTGAAATCAAACCAGTATTTTAAAGATCGCTGGTGATTCGCGCTTTAATGAAGTTTTGCGATATAGCTTCAATCGATTTTACACAGGAAACTTTACTAGAAACAGCAAATTTTCAAACCCAGCTATAAGCACGGACTGCACCTAAACCAAAAACAAAACGAACAATAGTGTACTATGTTTTCCACCTTAAAACTTAAAAGTTTGCCTACAGTAAAAACTATGAAATTTTACCCGCGTGATAAAAATCTTTGCCCGCGGACCCTCGTTTACCCACGGGTAAGTGCGGGCAATATCCCACTCTGGACCCGAATAAGAGGGGTGGGGACTGATATTTATTTAACCTCTCCAAAGGGTACCTCCCTTGTTATTTGGTCACGGACTGTAATTTATTAACCCGCCCCTCGTTACTAATATATATCTGGTATTGGAACTATCCGTTGAATTTAAACGTGTCTTTATATCAAAAGCTTGACGCGCGATATGCAAGGTCATAGTTTCAAAACTTAAGTATATATGTTAAAGTTTTGAACTCAACTTTATTTGGTCTGAGAGTCATTTATGTTCTACAATTAGCTATATGATTAACATCTATGGGCTCTAGTTTACAGACTATCCACTTACGAAATCTTATTAATAAGGATACGGACTCCTATTCATTGGGACTCAAAATCGGTACCCCCTCTATTACCTCCGCCCGCTTATTCGGGTCACTAGAGCAACTGGTATTTTTAACTTTCCGGTTTCAGTAATAAATTTCAGTACACAGTTACCTTTTATATTTCGATTTTACTACAATTGCCAGAAACTGTTGAGCTTATTTCAACCAAAAAAGTATAGTTTCTGTCGGTAAAATAGACATGAAACATTTTTAAAGTAAATCAAGCCAATAAAATGTTCACTTTTATATACTTTAAAGGTATACGCCGCTGGCAAAATTCGTCCAGGGCCTGCAACTCAGACAATAATAACTAACAAAGATGAATACCAAATTTTACTTCTGTGGTAAGTTTCTTTATATAAAACACAACATGAAGCTCACAAAGTATCAAAAACAAATAGGACACAAATAACCTGTAATGTTTCCGTATAATTCAACTTTTGGTCTATGTACAGAACAGGGCCGAAAACGTAGTATAAGCATATTCCTAAACCTAAACCTAAGCGTAAGGATGAGCCTATTCGTAAGCCTACGCTGCAAAAAATGGTGAGACAAATTGACTCTCTCCGAAATAGGCTTTTCCGACTACACAAACTGTGTCAAAATTCGACTCCGCCAGAGTCAAATTTGACTCAATAAACGGAGTCGAATTTGACACAGCTTGTGTAGTCCGGAAAAGCCTATTTCGAAGAGAGTGAATTTGACTTACTCTTTTTAGCAATGTAGAGTTTCCAAACTCGGGAGTGGTTACCTTCTAAAAACTTTTGAAAAGGCTCCTTGTGTGGTATCAATTGAAAATGTTTATAATAAATCCTGCACAATAATCCATGCAAATGGTGTATTCCTTTAAATATCCCCCTATACTACACCTTTACGTGTTGGTGTTAACCAAATAACTAAGCACCCAAAAAGTATTGAGAAAACATTTCTAGCCGGCCAATATGTTCGAACCCGTGCAACTATACCCGAACGTTAACATCAAACTCAGGATTGCAACGAAATTTCGATTCTGATTCCGGCAAGAAAATCAAATTTTGACTGCTGTTTCTATTCCGGTCAAACTTGCTTTCAGACTGGGACTCTGAGCAAATCACGCTTGATACCAAGTGTTTGAGTTCAATGAACTTCGGTCTTGCACTCGGATCCATGCACCAACACTGCCGCATAACTTTAAACACAGGCCGCGGGCACCTCTGAGGGCAGTCTAACCCCTGTCCCGCACAAATGGCCTCAACAACCCCAGTTAAATCCAGGCCATAATACGGCCTTTGAGCATACGAGAATAATTCCCACAACACAACACCATAACTCCAAACATCACTAGATTCACCAAACTCCTGCTTTGTAATAGACTCAGGTGCGCTCCATCTCACCGGTAGACTTTCAGTTTCCGACCCTATAAACATACCAGTACCTGGATCAACTTGTTCACTAAGGCCAAAATCAGCAATTTTAGCCATCAGTCCCTCGCCTAAAAGAATATTCCGAGCCGCGAGGTCTCTATGCACCCATCCTGCAGCTGTAAAATACGCCATACCGCTGGCAATCTGACTTGCAATCGACAACATTTCCGATAGTCCTAGACCCTCACCCTTGTCTATGGTTTTATTTCTTATCCCATACTCGAGACTAGCTGCTTTACCCCCAGACAAACGATCCTTAGACGAATACGACAAACGAAAATCAGTCGCATCGCATCGATGGCTTCTTAAAAACGATTTTAAATCTCCAAATTGCATCCATTCAAATATTAGCGACCGTGGTTCACCTATCCAGCAAACGCCAATTAAACAAATTAAATTTTTATGATTCAAATACAACAACATAGTCGCTTCACGTTCTAAATTTGCCAACTGCGCCCGTGACGTCGTTTCGTGTAACACTTTGACCGCTACTAACTTTTCTTGCCTTTCAATATTGCTAGTTTCACTATTCTCCAGAAAGTCTGAGTCAACAGCCCCTCGATCAACCGGAGCAGCACGATATTTCGCTAAAAATACTTCGCTGTACGCTCCGCGTCCCAACTTTCGTAAAAACCGAAGTCGATTGCGATTGAGTTCAATTTTACTCAATGCGCCCGGAGCAAACCGGCTTATGCGATGGTAGGCAGCATTACGATGCCATTGAATTTGTTCACTTTCAGCCAGGACACTCACAAGCAGAGATTCATCAGTTCGATGGGGACATCTAGACAGGCCACAGGGACCACCACTCCTCATCAATGAGCACCAATCATCAATTGCAGATTTAGACCGTTTTCGCTCACCCACTCTCTGAGCAAGTTTCCTCAGTTCAGTACGGCGTTTTCCATAATTTGGCAATACCGAATACAAAGCAGTAGAAGCTCTCTTCTGCACCCACCTACAATTAAAACCAACTGAACCGCCTGAGGTCACAGTTTTTTGATTGCAGGTCGCAATTAACCTGCTACACTCACCTCTTAGTTCAGCCATCTCATGTTCGTCCTGATTGTTCCTTTGGTTGATACCACTCGTGTTGTTGATAACCAACGTGTTCCCATTCTCCGTTTTGTCGATTCCACTAGCAGTGTTGGTCATTACTTCGATCTCGTTGTTCTCTCGGTTGATACTATTCGTGTTGTTAGTCACTAACTTATTCTCATTATTCTTCCAGTTCATTCCAATGACATTGTTGGTCACTGATTTGTTTTCATTGTTCCCTCGGTTGATTCCAATCCCGCTGTTGGTCACTGATTCGTTCTGGCTGTTGCTCCGGTTGATTCGAAAGGTGTTCCTCGTCGCTAACTTGTTCTCACTGTTTCTTCGGCAGGCGTTGTTCGTCACTCTTGTTATACCGAACAAGTGACGAATCGAGCTCCACCAGTGTTCAGCAAATTCAAACCGAACAAATGGAGAACACAAATGATGTGAAAACTGTTTTGATCCCGTAATATTGACAACACCTAAGAGACCTAGGACTACAATAAATGTCAGTATCAAGGGTAGGGCGTAGACCAGCACCGAAACTGGAAATCCAGGCAGCTGTTGAGTAGCTTTGCCTAAATCTCCCCTGTCGGAATTTGAACTCTCCCCATGATTCCCTGAAGTGAAGTCTGTAGAATGATCTATATATCCGTAATAGGTGTGTGCAGTTGCTTTAGGGCACTTCGGAATACTATCGCAGTATTCCCAGTCGCGTGCGGCAGTTCCCTGAGACACGTAGCACCACGGTTTCGATCGTAGACCCCAAAAATTTCGACAGAAGCCGACATGTAAATCTGAACTATCATGGTTCATTAACTGATATCCTTTAAAAATTCCACCCACCGAAGGCTTGATCCGATCAAAAAATAGCCGCATAATTTCGCATCTGGTTGCCCATACCTGACACGGTTTTCCAGATCCAGATTTCGAAACTGGCCCAGCATACGTATTCAAATGTAGCTCATAGCAGTTGACGTTTTGAACAGACGTTAACTTTTGATCGAAAATATGATTTTGCTCACGTGATATCACCACTACTTCCGGATCAGCTTCTCGGCTTTCCCTTGAACCGAACATAAGCACTTGATGCTCAATCTGACCTGCGACAATCAGCTGAAATTTCGCCAAAAATTGACACACTGAAATATTTCGTAAATTCCAATTATTCTTTAAAAATTCGATTTTTTCCACAAATTCCTCTGTTATATACGACTTATAATTAATACACGCTTGGCTTGGACCCGTATTCCAATGACACGTGTCTAAGTTTCGTTTTCGACTTGTCGGCTGAGCATTTTCTACCTCAAGTTTAGACATCGGATCGTGACAATTGTTAATAAGCATGCATTGCTGAATAAATGTCGCCAAAGATGCCAAGCATCGCGCGCGTTGAGCGGTAGCTATCTCGGGCATCGGTGTTGAAATACTCGATCCTGACTGGTTAAAATACGGAAAGTCATTATTTTTGGTAAAATTCAGCGACTTTATGTAGCTTTGGCACATTGTTTGCGTAGCAACTTCACACGAAACATTCAACGATCCATCATTAGGGTCATTTCTATTAGTTATTGCTGTCGAAATAACAAATGCCGAATACTGATAGAATATTACTTTCTGCTGACCGACACGAGATTTCATAATCGGAGATTCAATAATTTCATGAGTGAAATTCACCCTGTCAATAAAATTAATGTATTGTTAACAAGCGTAGATTCGAACCAAACACCAAGGCTTCTTATTTCTGATCGAAAAACTTTCGTCGACGGTCGACATATCTGCAGCTTTGGAAAAGTCTCAACTTTTGACATTGAAGATATGATCGTCAACACTAAGGACACAAAAAACAAGTCCTAGACAATGTATACTTTTGCTAATTTTAAATTCTCAGGCTAAAATTAATATTCTATATTGGTGATAATATATGGATTTGTTATATACTGGGGCAGTCATTAACATGCTTTGTCTTATGTTGATTCGATGTCAAAACACGATATAAATAGCGGGTATAGTGACAAAAATTGAACGTTGTATGACATTAGCTTGCAAACCACTGCTCTGAACTAATCATTGCAAACAAGTAGCCGTATATTATGAGGTCCTTGCAAATAATTGAAATTTCAAATTTTAGTATCATATTATGATATTCCATGAACATGCTTACCACAACATTGGCGGACAGTTCCAAACAAGTCATCATATGACATCGACAGACATACAATATGTCGAATATCATACGATATTCCTGGACAAAATGAGGAATGTAACATTAGGATAGCAGACAACTCAAAATTCCTCAATTTGATAGCAGGATAACGTGCTGACAAGATGTTACCCACTATTGCATTAGCGGCAAAACGTGTTCCGGGCTGCCCCAGTTATAACGTGAACCTCGCATAAACTCTTACCCCGAAGACAATCCGAAGCTTTCCGTCTGCGTTTGCTGCCCAACTCTCCAGTGAATCACTGGTTTCAAACCATACGATACCACAACACAAAACAAAATATCCACAACGTTCTTTTGGTTGTTGCGCAGAGTTACTGCAAATCGAAGCGTTGAAAACTGTTCGGCTGCAACATTTTTCGCACGTTCAATAATCGCATTTGTTCTACGATGAGAAATTGCACGCGATAATGATTTGCACGATGACGTATTTGCAATGCGATGCATTTGCGATAATTTCGGAAACGTAGGGTTACATGTTGTTGGTAATTGCCCTATAAAATCAAATCAAAACAATTTGATTACACTACAAAAAATAGTGAGTCAAATTAAGACTCTCTCCGAAATAGGCTTTTCGGGACTACACAAACTGAGTCAAATTCGACTCCGCCAACGGCAAATTAGATTCACTGAGTCGCACATTGGACTCTGGCGGAGTCGAATTTAACTCAGTTTGTGTAGTCCCGAAAAGCCTATTTCGGAGAGAGTCTTAATTTGACTCACCATTTATTGCAGTGCACTTTTTTGACATAAAGGAAACCAATAAATCAATATAAACCTAAACTTACACCTAAGCCAAAGTCTAAACCTAATCATATGCTATGCCACAAACTTAGCAATCCTAAGCTATGCCAAAATCTGAACATGTGGAAAACTGCAGGAAAAGTGTACAAGAACTTTAAAAACCTTGAAATTTCATATAAAACCAGAAACATCATTAACAAAACAAACATTTCATAGCTGTTCAGCATGAGCTAAACATACCTTCAGTCTTTGAATTCTTGAACGACCAAATCATAGTTTGATGAGCCAAGGTACGTTGAACTGAGCACGGAGTCTCACAAACTGAAGACCCAAATAGAGACGATTCCATGTGATGCCATAAAGCAAATGTTAGCTGACAAGTTGCACAAATAAATGCAAAAACATTAAAGCTTGTACCGGAATGTAAAAGCATATAGAAATTACAATCTATAAAACAGATCATGCATGATTATTTTGCAATTCATCGGTGTTTCAAGGTCAAACTAAAATTAGCTGTCAGTCGTGGACGGAAGATTACCGTATCAGTGTTTGACTAGACTATGAGGTTGACAATCCATCATAACAAGCCTATCACACGCTGTGAAACCTTTGTTCTTAGTATGCATGCACGTATTATGTACGAAATACTAAGCATTGCGTATTCCGTTTTAAGCATGACGTAACCGGACATGCGTTCCGGGTAAAAATCGGTGTCCGTTTCCATTATCGAAATAAAGGTTTGGTTATAATTCACGTATATATTCTGCAATTTTTCATTACAGATATAATGCAATTGTTCGAAATGAAACAAAAATTACGAATTCATCGAAAACTTTAAGCATTCACGAATCGCTCATGAATCAAATGGCTGGCCAAAACATAACCAATTTTATTGTTTTATTATATAAAAACAAAGAAATGACAATTATATACAGGCAACGAAATCTTTGTAACAGATACCACAATCAATTAATAATTGCACCAATTCCAAGGCTACGACTTTTTATTTAAACACTACATTAAATACTTGCAGCTAATATATTTTATCGGAGTAAACCTCTGGTTACGCGATCTTCATTTTAACAAAAGTGTAATACCCATCCAAACGAATGATCCATACAGCTTAACTCCGAAATCAAACGTATACTTTTTATTTCAACTTGTCAAAGTGATTCCAATGTAGCACACAAATCTTTACGGTCGTTGTAGATATGAGCTTTATCCTATAATTATGTTTTCAGGAAGTTATAAGCACAAAATTATACAAAGACGATGACAAAATAACGTAACGTAGGCGTTACGGATTTACCAACTTCTTAGCACCAAAAATCAGAGATCACCGTTAACCACCCAAGCTTCAAACTCCTCAAACACAACTACTTAACATAGAACCAACATAATGAGTAAAAATTTAGATCTTATTTAGCTACACTTTGTCCGATATATGCCGGTTCAGACATCTTTAGGCTGAACATCTTTTTGAAACAGCGAGGGAAAGCACTATAGCATATTCCAGACAGGGTTTTACTCAATGGGATCCTAAATCAACTTAAGTGTGATTTATTCTTTCGTTTCAACTGGCTTCATTTCTTCAACAACTTCTGCCGGCTCCACCGTGGACGGCCCAAGATCCTCAGTAGTTTCACTATGTGCCGCAGTAGCACAAGTAGTGTTTACTTGATTAAAAAGCCGATCTTTTAGCAACTGCGTGATAAGCCCATGCATTACTTCAATTGAAGTTTTACATCTGAAACATAAAAACGAAAAGCAGTTTAACGTTATGTAAATCATAGATAACACAAATAGAACCAGGGATGGGTATTCGCAGTGTGTCGATGGTGTTTACGGGCTCATCCGTGGCCAAAATATTAAGGAGGAGAGGGGTTAATTATATCATTCCAAAAACAGTTTTTAAAGTAAAATCCCATTTAATCATGTATGATCGGTCGTATATCAAATAAGGTTAAAATGCTCAACGGAGTGATCACGAATGATGTTTGAACGGGGGAAAATCGAGTTTAAGGCGCCCTTTGGCCGATTGGGGAAAGAAGCACCAACCACCCACTCTCCCAGTAGCTAACCTCCAGCAGGGTGCACATGGAATTTCGATTCTGGTTGGAATTTCTACTCGTACACAGTTCCGTTGTTTCTAATTACAATAATGTACGCAATCGGAATCGAATGCGGCGTTCTGAATGCTTGCTCGATATTGACAAATTTTACCATTTGAAAACAATAAGGGTATATCTTGTAATATTGCGTTTTAGTGGCTAAATAATGAAAACTTAGTATGTAATCCTCATTTTGTTTGGATCATCCCATGGAACGTTCATACTTAATACGAGTTCAAATCATGACACTTACTAAAACAAAATGTGGATAAAACACTTTGCACCAGAAGGTAATTACGTCGTGCCAAAAAAGCAGCCCACACCGGCTAGAAATCGCGCCGCTCAACTTCAAAGCAAGTTAATAATACACACTATTAAGTTACATCATCCACTCTTGATATTTTAGACAGTCTGCTAATTCAAAAAAACGAAATTTCAACAAGGAAGTGCTCCCACAACAGAAAGTATTCCATTCTTTCGAGACTTACGTGTCTTTGCTGATTTTTTTCAATTTCTCTTCAGTTCTCCTATCATGTGGGTCGGCACCCAAGCTAAACCCACCACCGCTACGCGACAACTGACCATCGACTTGTTCCAGTTTTTCCGACAAATCCACAATTTGACCAATAGTATATTCGGCATTCTAAACAATTTAAACAATCACTACGAAATGCAATTATCATTTTGCCAACATATAATACCCATCTAATGTGATTTTCAACCTTTTTAGCCACATTTCAAACAAAACTTTGCCCCGCTCCAGCATTTTGTTTGCTAAACACAATAACATTTTTATTCGCCAAACACACGTTTCGCATAATTTTCCAGTCGCTGCGTAACTTATATGAATGCAAAGTCTGTTTACAATGTTATATACAAGCGACCTGGTGTGTTTACTTATAATTTTATAGGCGAAATTTTCCCGTGCTTAAGGTTTTTCCACTGTTGAGAACCGCATGGCCCGCCGATTACAGGACATACTCTACTCAGACCCATGTCGGTTCTTGCCCAACTTACGCTTTCCTGTAAACTGCTTGTGTAGCAGAACCCACCAACGTTAAAATTTTCAAATTAAGCTTCTCAACATCTGCCCAACAGTTCTGAAATAATTTTAACTTTATGCACAAAATCACAAGCTAATCTGCCGAAATAACTATTAGTCTTTTAAATTTAACTAATATTTTTAAACAAACTTACAGAAATTAAATTAGCTGAACTAAGCGTGTTCACCCAATACTTATTCCATAACGAGTCGAGCAACTGTGAATCCAGCGCTGATTTAAAGTACGATACATCCAGTGAATAATACTGTTTGCAGTGAACGCCGAAGTCTTCAATTTTATTCAACGGAATTGTTTGATACTCTGAGGGACCTTCGTCTGGAGGTTTGTAGCCCTTAAAATGAAATATAAAAAGTATACACAAAATGCAAATGAAAAAACGGAATTGTGTAATACTTCGGAATATCATGCGCAAAATTCCACCACTAATAAAATTGAATTTCAGAAGAGACGGCGGCACCGTGCGGTGAGCATATCAGAAGGCTTTCAGTACGTGCTAAAGTTATTACTTAACTATTTTGTAGTTTTTAAAAGCTTACTTAAGTTAAGTAAATACGTAAGTCGCTGACTAAATTTGATATTCTCACACTTACAGTTCGAGCATACAAATATTGGTCTAATTGAAATTGTAGACTCATGGTGCTTCGTTAATATAATGCAAAGCTATTACTTTCATGTTAGGCAATTTTCTCACATTTGGCGCTTATTTGTTTTTGCTCAAAACAGTTAAGTATTTGCTTGAATGAAGAAACCCTGCCATTATGTATATACATAATACAATACTTCTCCCAACGCACCTTCGGATAGGTTCGAAAAGCGCCGAGATTCACTTTTCCCGCGGAAATAGTCCTGATGGGATCAATCTGCAAAGCTTGATCAGAGAATCACTAACACAACTACAAAAATATCTCGTGTGTGTTCCACAAACACTGTTGTACTCTTGGAAATAACTGTTACAGTTCTGTGAAAATAAATGTATTACGTTTACTTTGCTGAACTGTTTTCAATTTCTCAAACTTGTACGTGACGTAACATTGTTGAATACGACGCAAATATGTTGATTTCGTAACAAATCTGTTCAATAGATTCAAATATAGATACTTTACACAATGTTGTAAATCAATAAACTTGTTATTATCAAGTATTTCAAACATTAAACAACAATATTATACCACAATTGCAACAAAGGGATCTTGAAACTGCTGATTTTGACTTTGCGTTCCAACATCAATACCCGATAGCCAGCATCCATAGCCTGGATGACTATGATACCATCCGATAACTTTTTCTAAACGTCCAATCTGGCAACAAAAATACAACGAATGTTATGCTAATAAAAACTACATAAATGCCTGGTCAAGACTAAATTATTTAAAATAAACGTGGATTGCTTTCGTTCGAACTTACGTGCCGTTCACAAGAATTTTGTCAACTCAGGCACAAAGCTCTCCAATTTGTGCAATAATTTACATTAACTCACACTCAAACAATGTGCACTTTGTTACAATGCGCAGCACGACAAAACCTAAAGACAAAATAAAATAAAAACGCCCATTCAGTGCAAAACAGGTTCCAAATTTAAAAAAGTGAAATTTAAGTGAAAAAAGATAGCATTCCAATTCAAAACCTACGTGTTCACAGTTCTCCGTGTACATAGTCATGTACTCATAGGCTTGCGCTTGTGGGTTTACTCTAGTTTCTGTGCCTTCCACAGGAAGCGCGAAGCTGTCCATCACAATCATTGTATGATCATCGACCTAAAAATAGACCCTACCATTGGCTGTCATTCTGAAACGTGTGCAGCACGGCTCTTCAGACTATAATTGATAGAACTTTAGTAAGAGATCAACGGTGCAAGGACTAGGAACTGCCTTCTCCACAGCTTGAAAATTTCCGCCGGGGGGGCGATTCCTGCCACCCCAGGAGTTTCCTGGGGGGGGCATTTTTCCTGGGGGGCCCCCCAGATGATCTGGGGGGTCCTGGGGGGCAGGCTTAAAATTTTGCAAACCGACATTTTGGACCATTTTTATCATTCTAGACCGTGTTCCAACTCAACTTAAGATTACTCATCGCTCAACATGACAAAAATTTCTCGCAAACCGGCTCCTGTTCAGGTTACTGCAAAGAAATGTTATTCCTGTTCCTATTCCTATAAAATTTCGTTTTTGTTGGAACCCTGCGTATTAAGTTTGGTAAGATTGCATATTTGTGTGCTAAGCTTTTGTGAACGCTGAAGTAAACTGCTTACCTTTCCTTGCACGACTCCCATCACTTCTAAATTACCACCAGAACGAGCGTGCATCACCATTTTAAGCAGAGCCAACGCGGAGATCTTGACATCTTTGAAGTAATGTGGGCTAAAATGATACCTTCGTCTAAGTATGTAAGTGGCACACAACTTGACATCTGTACCATTAAAAATTTATGCAATCAAATAGGAATACGTACTTGTATCTGAACCACACATGGATATATAAAGCTTTATAATTACTAGTTAGATAACACAACATATTTACTTGGCATACCTAAACCACGGCAATTCTGGCTCTTGACAAATAGTTTTAACTCAAATATAGCATCTGATCCTTTGTGCGTCACAGCAAACTGCATTTTGGTACGAAACTTACTCTTTTTCCCAAGGTTTCACTTGTAGAATATCTTGTTGCTCAACCTTGCTATAGCGATATATATTGTCCACTGTTTCAACCCGGTTACTGAGCTCCCACGTTTTTCTTGCAATATCAGAATCCATTTTAAGTAAACTACTAACACAACCTATAGCTAGCCAATAGTACCAAGAGTCTATGACTCTATTTACAACAGTTTTCAACTGGGTGCATTCTGCGTAGAAAAGAATGTACCCAGTGCATGTTGAGTTTTTGGCGTACACTGCAGTTATTTAGAGGGATGAATGTATACGGCAAAAAATGTTGCGCTTATATATAGTTTAATTTAGGGGCATTAGAGCGACGCGTCCACTCTAAATTACTTGTTCAAACAAAAACGCAACGCCCGGCGGTACATTTTGTACCATGAGGAACCCCAAGAGTTAACAATCTTGTATCATGATCTGCTGATAATAGTAACACAAGCAGAAGACGGTAGAGACCTGTTAAATTCAATAGAACCTGCCAAATGTACTACAGAATAAGTGGTTTATAATAACACAACTGTTCGTTATATTATTTGTGCTCCTAATAAACGTGGTGCTCTTACTCGTTGTATGCGTTACCGTAATTAGGTTTTGACTTTTCACACAACCACAACCACAGGAAAGTTGTTAAGTGGGGCAAGCCCACTTGTGCCTTTCAGCAAGAATATAAATTTGAAAAACCTAAGCTGTAAAATTTTAAATACACGAAATGTGTATTACACTTGGTGAACTAGGTTACCTATTACAAGTTAAGAAACTTGGCACTCTATTTTTCACTGAAAACTGTTTAAGTGGAGATATATTCAGTTCCTTTCTCTGTGATAGTAGTATACATATAACTACACAGTGTTTTGACACTGCAAACACTGCGTAGTGGGTGATGGTTTTGCTGTTTTTACAAAATACTGTCTTGCGGCTGTAGCTACCGCTTTATTTTAAAACAAACGCTGAATTTTGAAAAGTTTTTACAAAATATTCCAATAATGGCTGAACCATCAAACGAAAGCCTTCGATTCATTTTGTTCATGACGGGTTGAAAACATTTGCAGACTTTTGTAACGTGAAAACTGTCCTGATGTGTTCAAAACAAGCTGCTTTACGTAAATGGAGAAACCGTTTTCATCATTGTGAAACGAGCGATATATTCTTGTAGTCACTGTACATCTAGTAAGATCTTCTTATTAATATGGGTATCGTACGGTAGCAATTTTTACCTGTTATTGTTGGCCGATAAATTTACTGTTGCCGGTTCCATGCTGAGACTTCGGTCGATTTATTTCGTCAAAGGAAGAGCTTACGAAAGTAGCGGTGATTCATAGTTTTCCAGCGATATTTCTTGTTTCACAGACAGATCGAGTTACAAATGATGAAGAAGAGTGCTGAACGTGCTTGATTTTAAAACAATATATTGTGGTCTTTTTCAACATTTTCTAAACTTTGCAGGTATTTTCAGCTAAAAACGTAGCTAGTGCGAATTGGTTTTTAGAACCTTTCTAGTTTTATATCTACCCTTGTTAAAAATAAATTCATCAGAATCTTTGATTGAACTGTGAAAATTTCGCGAGGAAAGTGTTAAACGAAAATGCATTTATTGTCTGTGCCTTTGATTCCAATAATAATCACACCCACATACAACGGTATTGAGAAAATGAAAGTTGCCACAACATAAAGATATAGAAATGTATATATAGGGAAGGATACAGTCATATTTAGTATACTAATAAGCAAGCAAAGGCTGGAAAGGGAGCAAAACCATATTTAATTCATACGAATTCTTGTTTGAGTTATGCATGAATGCCTTCACAACTGGCACTCCTGGCTGTCATAAATACCAGTCTCATTTTCTAAACCTGAGACTTTTCAAAAGCTGAAACTGAGACTCCATATTCTTGATCGGCGTCGGTTGTAAAGTAGATGGCAGAACATATTACAACGTTGGTTAGTCGGTGAGTTTGGGGTTAGCCTCCAAACTAAGAACAGATTCAGGCAAAACTGCAAATTTGAACTAGGGAACCAACAGAAAAAATATTGTGGCTAATGGCGATTCTTTCCACCACATTGTTTCAATTATGTATATCCCTACCCCAAGCACGTCATGACGTAACCGCGCTATCTTGGTTGTATTAAGTACTGTACCAAACCAGTATTTATATACTCATACGACTGATGGCACACAATGACATAGCCAACCAAAGCTCTGCAATGACGATGCCAAGAATCGTCATTACGTAACTGCAAAGATCTTCTACGCCCAACACTTATCAATCCTTCCTTATAATTCACAACCCCATCCATGGCAAGCTCGTAGTCACGTCCTTAAACAATGTTCTTGTTGCATCATTGCCCCAGCCATAGTCATGACGTCATCATGCTTAAAGAGGCACACTACTACGTCATTATCCATGAACACATAACATGACGTCATCATTCACAGTAACATTAATATCCTAGCACGCGATCATATCATGACCGGCCCAAAGACAAGAGCACAATACTGACGTTACGACCAACAGGAATGGGCGGCCTCTCTTAAAAACCGAGACTGTGACCGAGACCCGCCATGAAAAATATTTTGTAACTATGAAAATTCACAAATTCACAACGAAATTTTATTCACCAGGCATCACTTACTCGATATATTTCCTAAAGACTCGACTTCTGGTCTCGTTTCCAAACCAACGAAACTCAAAAATAGAGACCGAGACCTGCCAAATAACTAAACTTGCCGAGACCACGACCGCCATCCCCGATGACCAGCTACAGAAGCACACCATGATGTCCACGATGATGTTATGGCCAACTCACGAGCACACCGTAATGACGCTACCACTATGCAAACGCCATGACGTCACGACCCTTCGCACGCGCCAATGATATCACAGCGTATTCCCAATTCTGTGAAATTACGTGAATGCATCCGAAACTGGCCCACCGCGACTACTCTTCCGGATGTTGCCTTCATTGTTTCTCGATGTAGCTTCTTCACTCACGTCAAATTGAGCAACTTTCGCCAGTTTGTCCGCTAACGCTCGTCCGAATCGATCTCGATATGCATCTGATATTACATCAAGCAACGCGTATGGCGTTTCAAAATATCGGACATGCAAATCGATATGCGTTAAATCGCCGTTCATAGAATCGTGACGTAATGAGCAAACACGCCATCCACGTCGTGTCAATTCAATACAGTACGCGATCCCTATAAACTTAAAACAACTGTATATAGAGCGATAAAAGCACTAGGTCATTTTCAAAATGATCTCGCGTCAACGCAGTGCAATTATCACTCATAATGTAGCAGTCGCCTCGTGTTAGCTTGGTACTACGTACGTACGTAAGAAATTATGTGGCACTAGGGGTTCAGCCAAATGTACGGCTCAGGCAAAAATCAGCACCCGGTGGGTGCAAAAAACTCGACCTCCGAATCCGGTATTCTATTTTCGGATTGCTATTTGTCGGAGCCTTGGTGGCACTGTTGACATATATTATAAAACGTGTTAACGATGACCCTAGAAATTATAAACGTAATACCTTCCAGTGTTGTGACGTTAACGAATATCAGCTCATGTGTTCGTGGAAGTAATTCTGATATCAAAATTTCTCGCAGTGAGAAAGACAATTCCTTACATGCGGCAATTGCTTCGGCCTGAAAAGAAGCAATTTATAAAACATACATACAGAATTGACCGAGCACACAAACACAATCAAACAAACTTAACAAAAACAAAACAAAACACAAGTAGTATACAAAACAATATTGGCAAAAAAAGCAAATATTTATAAATTCCTGCTCACTTCAATTGTGTTCAAGTTGACCTGAGATTCGCCAGGACTTAAACTGGCTGACTGGCGGCCCGACCACGAATATTTTCGGATTAAATCAACATTGGAGTTAGTTGATCCACCCGGCGTCGACGGAGTTATATGACCTAAGCGTATAAAAAGTCATTTATATAGATGTTTTTTCACTTTGAATAACATAAGTTGATAGCTGATACGTTGACTGGTATGAATTTTAGACGCATTTTGTAAATCAAAACTACGAAAAACATCAGCGGGGTTAACCGACATCATGAAAACAGCTTCAATTATATTATCGACCTCATACATCAGGATTTTTTCCAATCAGTCTCTTTATGTTCATTCCGCAAACATACATTTTCAGTGTAAATTTGAACGCTTAAGTACCTGGACTGTTGCATATGTGAAGGCTGTACGAGTTTGGATGGAGTGTATTCTTCGACAGCTCGCAAGTTATCGGCCGCAATGGCTGATTGGCATCTGCAAGAAATTGATGTTTATTCCTTAATTTGATTACACACTGTTGAAAAACAACCGCTGGCGAAACGTAGTTATTTTCATAACGCCGCTGAAAGCGGCAGTACGTATGTTAAGCAGCTCGATTGTACTTTGACTTTGATACGTGTAGTTCAGTGTTACGTGTCGTAAATCGATGTTATTTATGCATAAATAATTTCAACGAAAAACTTATTTTAGTAAAAAATCGATGCTCACTTGCTGAATCTTCGGTGGTTGTTTTTCCAATATCGAGCTCTTTAGGCATTTTAAAGATTTGTCGGTACGCTATACAAAATCCACCACAAGTTCCTAGTATATATACATATAACGGTAGTGGGCCAGTAAATCAAGTGAAACAGTAGGAAACAATTATTCTATGAGCAAACAATAAAACTGAAAATAGCAACACATACACCTAATTAAGAGCGAGCATTTAAAACATGACTAGGCGGCTCTCGTATCTCTGTTACAAAAACCAAAATTGCACTTAAATTCAGACCTATATAAATTACACTTAAGCTCAGATCTAAACCACACCTAAAACGAAGCCTTAGGACCCACGTTAATCTTTTAGATTTAAGTCAGTCAAAGGGCTTAGGTGTTGCTTTAAGGCCTGGTTAGTCTAATCTTATGTGATGGCGATTGTGCCGCAATGTGTTTTTATATCTAGTTCTGCGTGGTCACTAAACAGTTATGTTGCGTAGGCTTTTTCAACGTTTAAGTGGTAGGAAGCTTTGTGTTTGTATCACCGCCATTAGCCACAATATTTTTTCTGTTGGTTCCCTAGTTCAAATTTGCAGTTTTGCCTGAATCTGTTCTTAGTTTGGAGGCTAACCCCAAACTCACCGACTAACCAACGTTGTAATATGTTCTGCCATCTACTTTACAACCGACGCCGATCAAGAATATGGAGTCTCAGTTTCAGCTTTTGAAAAGTCTCAGGTTTAGAAAATGAGACTGGTATTTATGACAGCCAGGAGTGCCAGTTGTGAAGGCATTCATGCATAACTCAAACAAGAATTCGTATGAATTAAATATGGTTTTGCTCCCTTTCCAGCCTTTGCTTGCTTATTAGTATACTAAATATGACTGTATCCTTCCCTATATATACATTTCTATATCTTTATGTTGTGGCAACTTTCATTTTCTCAAATACTAATTGAGCAATACACTAACTGAACGAAATAC
>JASANG010001801.1:0-29019 GCA_030248215.1 Enoplolaimus lenunculus
ACCGAATTTTTGTCTGATAAAACCTATAGAAGACAAGAGTATGGTTTTGACAATATGAAATTGTTTTAAGGTGTTTGATTAGTTGAATTTATTAGTTTGTTTTTTCTACAGGTGGATTCTGATGGAGTCACAGGAATTTGTTTCATTGGTCATCGAGAACCTTTCTATCTTCTCGGATTTGTTATTGTGCCTCTCTGTATGAACTTCATGGTTGCGCTATGTTTGATTATCTATGGTAAGTTTGAGCATTACCTGGTACGGCGGGGTAATATAATACAAGAAATGTTTATCGGGGGTGTTCTTGGTTGGAGCGGGGTAAAACTGAGCAACTTACTTTACCTGGGCGGACGGCAACAAGTTCAGAAATGTTCGTAATTAACTGTTGAATGAAGTGGATGAATAATTGCTTAGTTCCGGAGACTGACAAATTGCAGTAACAATTCTCAGTTTTTTAGTACATATTCTCTCTATTTCGTTTTGGCGTTTATACTTGAGAAGCGTTTGAATCGTCGTAATCACTGTCGTCGGTTACGTAGTAAAAGTTCGCAGAACCGTAATGAAAACCGAACATTGTCGTACAATTCAACTTATCAGGCTGGACCATTTGCTACATCCTATAGTGGAAACTGTACAAAACAACCAGATGAAGTTTTTGATAAAGCTGATGGTAGCGATGCGCCACGGTGCGATTCAAACGCTACAACGCTTACCGCTTGTGGAAACGGCACTTCGTTTGGAGCAACAAAACCTGAAGTGTCACTGTCCGATTCAACGATTGATCTAGCGGAAATTTCAAATGGGCGATTGCCGCCTGTTCGATGGATTCGTATGTTTGTTTTGTTAGACGCTGATTCTTGCTGCAATTCTTACGTATTCATGAAGAATTAACTGTGTAAATGTAAACGTATTCTGATTGTCTGAAATCTTATTTCGTTGAAAAATTAGTCGCTTTTAAGTAAGCTTAGTTTGACTTAATAAATCACTGTGTAAAGTTATACGTATAAATAATGTGTACAGAGATTTGTACCGGAAAGTTTTGCAAAACATGTGTCGAGCAAAACATACACGTATATAGTGTGGTTGCAAGTTTTTGGCTGCAGACACCTCGAATGTGTGAAAAACATTTTTTTTTGACAAGAGATTATTTAGAAATGTTAAATTTTTGTAGTAGAAAAAAACTTCCCCTCCGTCGGTTTTTTTTTTTTTTTTCGGGTTGTCTTGGGTTTTTGGGCGCGGACGGCACCACCCGACCGATTCGCACACGAAAAGCTGCACAACAAACTAAAACACCAACTGCGCACCCACCAAAAACCTAACAAACACACTAACAACTCACAAAACAAACAGCACAAAAAACTCAAAAAGTCCCCCAAACCACTCCTCACCAATCCAGCCAACAAAACAAAGACACCACAAACCTAACTACAAACACATAGAAATATAAAAAAAAAAATACAAATACAAAAAAAAAAAAAAAAATAAATATGTCAATATAACCTCCCAATTACTATATTCACTCTCAATTTTTATACACTGAAATTCTATAACACTCTCCTCAGTTTAAAACAATTTTCAATAAATTAAAAAAAAGAAAAAAATCTACCATTTATCCTCTATAAAAATTAAAAAAAAAATCGGAGACACTAAAAAAATTAAAAAGGCAAATGAATTGTAACAACACAAATGCATCCCACAAAATATAAAAAAAATCATATCAAATCTATAACAAATAAAAAACATAAAGAATAAATTTCTTGCCACATGCATGGAGCTAATAGTCTTATCACAGAAATGCGTTGCAGTTTTCACTATTATTACCTTCTCTCGATTTTTATGTAACTGCGAAATGTTCACAAAATGGTTTAAATGAAAGTATGTAGAATGTCGTAAGATCGGACTTAATGTTTTAACTAATACCGTGCCAACACTGTGTAATCTGCTAATATACATAGTACAGTATGTTTAACGCAATTTCATTTCTTAAATCATAACGAAGTTTGTGGAGTTTCAAGGACCAAAGCAATACTTCTAAGGAAGTCATTTTCACCACAAGTCAAGATTAAGATTTATCAATACTTAAGACTGTCATCCCTCTTTAAAGTCAATCCTGCATCACACAGCTCAATTATATAACTTTATACAGCCTAAAAAAGACATGTGATTTCATTGTCTGCATAGGCTAGCAAACTTACCGCACATATTCAATAAGCGCTTCTCGTCGTAACCGGAGATCGCTGTGGTGCACAGCATAATTGTAAACCGCTACCAAGAACGACGCAACAACCAAAATCCAAAGACAAACTGAACAGAAATCAAAATCACATCGAACGAGAAGTATTTTATTACTACAAAACTAAACATCTCATAAAAAATCACCTGTTACCAAAAAATGTTTTTCACACATTCAAGGTGTCTGCAGCCAAAAACTTGCAACCACACTATATACGTGTATGTTTTGCTCGACACATGTTTTACAAAACTTTCCGGTACAAATCTCTGTACACATTATTTATACGTATAACTTTACACAGTGATTTATTAAGTCAAACTAAACTTACTTAAAAGCGACTAATTTTTCAACGAAATAAGATTTCAGACAATCAGAATACGTTTACATTTACACAGTTAATTCTTCATGAATACGTAAGAATTGCAGCAAGAATCAGCGTCTAACAAAACAAACATACGAATCCATCGAACAGGCGGCAATCGCCCATTTGAAATTTCCGCTAGATCAATCGTTGAATCGGACAGTGACACTTCAGGTTTTGTTGCTCCAAACGAAGTGCCGTTTCCACAAGCGGTAAGCGTTGTAGCGTTTGAATCGCACCGTGGCGCATCGCTACCATCAGCTTTATCAAAAACTTCATCTGGTTGTTTTGTACAGTTTCCACTATAGGATGTAGCAAATGGTCCAGCCTGATAAGTTGAATTGTACGACAATGTTCGGTTTTCATTACGGTTCTGCGAACTTTTACTACGTAACCGACGACAGTGATTACGACGATTCAAACGCTTCTCAAGTATAAACGCTAAAACGAAATAGAGAGAATATGTACTAAAAAACTGAGAATTGTTACTGCAATTTGTCAGTCTCCGGAACTAAGCAATTATTCATCCACTTCATTCAACAGTTAATTACGAACATTTCTGAACTTGTTGCCGTCCGCTAGATTTGAAGGCAAAGCTCTGTGAAAGCTACATACTTGACTCGGTTCGCCCAGTTTACCCCGCTCCAACCAAGAACACCCCCGATAAACATTTCTTGTATTATTTTACTCCGCCGGTACCCAGGTAATGCTCAAACTTACCATAGATAATCAAACATAGCGCAACCATGAAGTTCATACAGAGAGGCACAATAACAAATCCGAGAAGATAGAAAGGTTCTCGATGACCAATGAAACAAATTCCTGTGACTCCATCAGAATCCACCTGTAGAAAAAACAAACTAATAAATTCAACTAATCAAACACCTTAAAACAACTTCATATTGTCAAAACCATACTCTTGTCTTCTATAGGTTTTATCAGACAAAAATTCGGTTTACAAAAAATTCTGCTCCGTATCAGGGTGCAACCGGAATTCCGATTCCGGCATCTTTCAACATTCCGGTTGCGGTAAATTTTTAAACGAATTAAAAATTCCAGTATTCAAATTTTGTAGGTGGAAATTAAGATATTTTACTAAAAAATGCCGATAAAAATTAAATAGATTTCATTCGTATAGTATATAAACCTTGAAAGTCGCCGCAAATAAACCGTCGAATGTAGATTGCGCTTCCGTGGATTAGGAAAGTCTAAAATACAGCAGAAAAAATGAATTAGACCTATCTTCAACTAGGGTTATTTGAACAATATTGCAAAAAAGAACATTAAAATGAATATTTCGGTGGTATGTATTTTACATTTTGCGTTTCCGGTAATTTTTTAAAATTCCAATTCAGGTAAATTGTTAGTTTTCATTTTCCGATTCCGGTCCATTTTCCGGCCATTTTTTTCAAATTCCCGTTAATTATAATTCCAGTTGCATTCTCCCCCGAGTTGAAACAAAATTACGTGACAAAACTAATGATGCGTCGATTCATCGGCGTCAGTAATCTGGCTTCTCCATAGCGGGGGTGCGGGGGGGCCAGCACTTTTCGAAATTTTCATTTTCCTCCCCGGCGAAAATTTTGCCCCCTCCCGGAAAGGCCCCCCGGCGAATTTTCGGGCGACCCCAGCAAAAAGCCTCCCAGTAAATTTTTTTGCTGGGGCACCCCGGGGACTTTGGAGGGGAAAAAATTTAAAATTAAAAAAGAAAAAACCCGGGCCCTTTTTGGGGGGGGGACAGTCGGCAAAATATGATTTTATAATACGCTGAGTACTCATAATTTTTAATAGCGTTACAAATACCCGTAGTAACTAATACAATTCAATAATGACCTGAAAAAAGCACAATTATTTAAAGACCGTTTCAGAGCATACAGCATTCGAAACTACCTTGCAGCAGCAAGTTCAACCCGCGTGAGCCTTATGATAAACTGAAGCTGTGACTAATATATAAAATATATATTAATCACAGTTTAAATTATAGATTATCTACATTTTATATAGTTGTGCTTCTTTCAACTTCTGGTTAAGTTCTCAGTAATATTAGTTAAAATTATTGCTATTAGCGTTTGCGAGAAATTTTTGTCATGTTGAGCGATGAGTAATCTTCAGTTGAGTTGGAAACACGGTCTACAATGAAAAAATTATCCAAAAAGTCGGTTTGCAAAATTTTATGCCTGCCCCCTAGGACCCCCCAGATCATCGGGGGCCCCCCAGCAAAATTAGCTGCCCCCCAGAAAACTCCTGGGGCCCCCAGGAAACGCCCCCCGGCGGAAATTTTCAAGCTGTGGAGAAGCCAGGTAATACCAGCACTTTTTGAGAGTATCAGCGTCGGCAATGCACGAAGACTGCTATCTCATGCGTTTGTGTTTGAGAAAAATCCGAAATTGCTGGAATTTCCAGCAATAATTCTACCGCAGCGGAGCCGCAGGCCCATTTTCACCGGAACCGGAGGAATGCCTCCGGTTGTACCATGTTATTTATCATTATCAGATAAAAAATACAGAGCGCAGAAAAACAACTTCAAGTTTCATCACGACGATAAACCCATGCCAGAAGCATTAACTCAAATTCGGAGTTCGAGGCAACGCTTTTAAATAATACGTACCTTTTTCATTGCAAGCGGTACAATTATTAGAAAAAGTGGTATCGCCCAAACGACAAAATGCAACGCAACAGTCCGTTTCTTAAGAATCGACTGATAGTAACTTTGATTTGCAAGACAGCACACATGCGCGTATATATAAGCAGTAAACCACAGTGCGATAGCAAGAGTCAGAATATAAACGACTGCAAATGTTACTGGACACCAGAGAATGATATTGTTAGTCCTGTAATAAATAGCGACATATCGTACAATAAACAAACTGTGGCGGCGGGCGGCTCATCTCTCAATTTTTTGTGAAGGAGGCCTTCCCTGGTTGAATCTGGGGTATTTTTATACATTTTTTGCACTCTTGTGCTACATTTCAAATACAATATTCACTTGTTTTAGAATCATTTAACGGCATTTTATGCTGTCTCAAAAAAGTGGGAAAGTACACGGGTTTTAGGTTTTCAGCTCGTTATAAAAAATTTGAAGGTGTACAGTACGTGGGGGCATCAACCTGGGCGGACAACATGCGGGAAGACTTGTATGTGCGGGGGGGAACCAACAGACAGAGACTAGGTATGAGCCAACTTTAAACTTACGTCTGGCTTCGAAACACCATAATTAACTGGACATTGATTAGAATAACTAAAAATATTACTGCTAACTGGGGCAAAAACCATTTTAACATCAACTGTTACCACCAGCACAACGCACGCAAACAGCAACATACGTTAGTAGAAAAATGAGTGACGGCGAAACCTTAGTGGCTAATCAGCAAAACAACTAGCAAACGCCTGGCTGTCTTTTTTGTATTACTCAATAACTACAAAATTTGTGAAACAATATTACGAGAACGGCTAGAATCAATGGAATCGTGTAAAACTGGGTAATCATCAATCCTTCAAATATTACGTACGTGACGTCTTCAAATCGAATTGAGCTTCCGTCTTCACCGCACATTACTCGTTGCCGATGCCTTTTGCTCAGGCTGACCGAAAGCCACACCACACATACAATCGCGTAGCATACAAATATAAATTTGAACGGCCACAATGTCCAATGATAATTTATCCCGCAACGAACGAGCAACATCTACAAATACGAGCTACATTGTGTAAAATATCACACAAGCATCAACAAACAAATTGTGTGAGTGCTAAATCAGAATCAAAACTATGTGGGTTAGTCTGAACGGAGCTATGTATTCTGTTATCTTAAACGAAATTTGCACTTATTTTCATTGAAGGTATAAATATAAAAACCGAATGACGCGCATATTCATTTCAGTACAGAAACTGACCATTAATATTATTTTAACTATCCCATGTTAAACGGTTGTGCATGGAAATGTCTGCAAACAATATGAACACTTAACTTTTTAGACTCACCATAGCAGTACAGCATAACGTAAAGGCAATACTTGCACCAATTGTTACTGCATCGTGTACATGAATATGATCATGATCGTTATACCAAACGCTTGTGCAATTTTCAACGCAACGATCAATAATACGATATTGTTTCTTATCATAGATCGACTGCAATGACCGTCGTGGATTAACGAGAGGCTCGATACAGGGCTCCATCTCTTCGCGCCATTCCTCCCATTCTGGGCTCATATTTGTTGCAGCTAAGCCTGATTTCAACTAAAATTGACAGTTTTTCAACAAAGCTCAACAATAAATGGTGGGTAGCAGTGTTACAACGGAATTCCGATTCCTGCTAAAATTCGAAAAAATTTGGGTTCCGATTCCGACTGGCTTCTATTCCGATGCTCGACTTCCAATTTTTCAGTTATGAGTTTTTAAGCTGATTGAACTTAAATTTTGCCTATTTTTCTTTATTTGAAAATACGTTTTTTGTTTTGTAAGTATTCTCAGTAGCAGAGTAAATTATTTCGCTGATTGTCAAAATGTGACTGCAATTGAAAATTTTAAGCTCTACCATTAAACGAATAACAAAATCTAAACTTAAAATTCTACATCACAGGGGCAAGCAGTGATGTTAGCAAAACTAGTTCTCAAATATAGCTCGATATTTGATTCAACAGTATTTTCACTGTAGTGAAAACGACGATTCCGTTTCCCACAAAAAATTTGATTCCAATTCCGATTCCGCTTCCGATAGAATTTACTTCTGATAGGAACCCTAGTGGGTAGTTTATCCAGATAGGCAATGTAATGCTCAACGTCAAATTTTTTTTACAAAAAAGTAACAACCTGTAGTTTGCAGCTGCTTTACTAAAAAAAGAAACAATATTCCAAACCAAAAAATTTTTGTTATCGACAAAACGTCAGCTCAGTTTCAATCTCCTACCTTGCAATAAGCGTTATCTGAATACGCAAGCCCGTCTTCGCAATTGAGCAGCTGATTTGGATACAAATTGTGTTCAACCAAAAACGCGCAGCGCTTACGCGCTGTTATGCACAGTTCTCGGCTCGGTCGTAAAGCGAACCAGTACACTGAACCATCGGCGTCGGTTCCCATGGTTGAATTATGGCATGGTGGCACAATGGAGGCACACAACAGCTGAAATGATGGCAAACGTCAAAGACAAATGTCTGGAATATAGATGGGCGCCAGATATCCGGATATCCCGATATGAAAAATATCCGGATATGTATCCGAAATGAAACGTGTATCCGGATATCCGAAATGCTTTTGTCTAAAATTTTTTTGGAATAATTTGCATGGTTTCACGACCAAAGTAGCTGGAGCTGGCGAAAAAATTCTGTATCCAAACCTGAGTCAGAATATTAAACCACAATCCGTTGCTATTTCGTCTCAATCAGTTTCGTGTTCTGCTTTTTTGACGCTCGGACATTTAATAAAACTCGTGTGTCCTTTAGTGAATTTCGGCCAATGTTACTTTTAGGGGCGTAACAGAAGATTAAGCGTATCCCTAAGCCTAAGCAAAAATTGTAATAATAGAAACCTCTACTGAGTTTCTGTAGAATTCGATATACGGCTAGGTTTCACACAGGTCTAGCTTTATCCGTAATTCAATGCAACGCTAATTTACCTCCGGCACGTTTTTCCGAGAATGATTATAGCAAGTTTACTGAGAACAGCATGATATAGACTACAGATGAACACTGTCTAAGGACCCCTACCTTACAATTTATCACCACTACCCACATAAATGTTTTGTGATAAAATGATATTGTCATTTATTACCTTACAATTTGTCCCCTCATCATAATACTTTCGTTATAAAATAGGGTCCTACTTTATAATTTTCCGCTAAAAAATTTGTTGGAGAAAAATTGCGTTTCAAAATATTTACCATCTCGCCCATTTAGAAATTTCTGCATCCGTGTTGAAAACGCGACACCAGCATAAGTAACATGGGATAATGTTTGTACGACTTAGCGTAAGTGTATTTCAATCTGGTTCTTTGTTCTTGGAACTAAAACGATTCCAGAATATATTGTTCCAGGGAACGGCTATATTCGATGGAACCTCTATTGCAGTGGTTTATATAAGGCAAAGGACAATCCAAATTAACTCAATTTTAAATTGTCAACGCAAGTATTTATTTAGTAGTCTGTAGCAATCTTCTAAACTGAATACCCAGAACTATTGAGGTACTGTAGTGACTAGTGACTGACCCGAATAAGAAAGGGACTGATATTTATTTCACCTCTCCAGAGGGTACCCCCTGTTATTCGGTTACGGGCTGTTTTTTTATTTTTATCCCGTCCTCACACTTCGTTCCACATATATCCGGTATTGTAACTAACCCTTGAATGGAATATTTATTTGCCTTGTATCAAAAGCTTTAGCCATAATGCAAGGTTATTATTAGGAACGTACTTTGAAAATCTAAGTACGCTTCAAAGTTTTGAACTCACCTTTATTTGGTTCTGGAGTCATTTATGCGCTACAATTCGGAATAATTGACGTTTATGGACTCTAATTATGGTTTAGGGACTCTATGCGCTTACGGACTCTTGTTGTGGATACGGACTAATATTGATTGGGACTCAAAATGGGTACCCCCTATTATTCGGAGTAGTAATAACCCCGCCGTGGGACCCGCCGCGTTTGCTGTCCCAACCCAGGTTCTTTGACTTCACTAATTTTCGTTTACACAATGTCCATTTTTCTTGTTAGATAAGCTTTCCTTTTGAATAAAAGTGCAGCAAACGCGGCGGGTCCTACAATTTTCAGAACAGTTTTTAAAACGGTTTATGATCAATTTTGTGTTTTGGATTTCAGGTTTTGTACTGCATATAACAACAAGGGCTGAAACGCTAATTGGTTCATGAATTCCTGTATGATACAAAGAAACTTGTTACACTAAAATATAAAGTGTTACTCTATCAATTTGTCTGTTGTACCATATTTTTTGTCTTTAAAATGTGTAGTAAATTTAATCTGGAGCGTTTTTGAGTGATTTCTATTCTTTTCAAGTTTGTAACCCTTGGTAGGCTAGGTTAAATTCCATAAGCTTCAAGTTTGTAACCCTTGGTAGGCTAGGTTAAATTCCATAAGCTGTGTATAGCACTGGTATTTGCAATATGATTTTGTTTCTGTCCAAATAATCTGCAAGTGAGCAGATTGCAATCCAAAGAATTCAACTCGTATGAGCAGGTCGCTAATATTATAATCCTTTATATCATTCGGACGTGTATGCTTAGATTTCAAAAAACTAATTGTGATTTAGTTACTGATTTCTACAGTTTATACTTAAGCATAGCTGTAAGTTTGACTTAAGCATAAGTCTAACTTAGCATAAGCCTAAGCCCTACTTAAGTATAAGTCTAACTAGCATAAGCCTAAGCCTTACTAAGCCATAAATGTAACTTATGCATAACTCTAAGCCTAACTTAAGCATAAGTGTAACTTAAGCATAAGCCTAAGTCTAACTTAAGCCTAAGCCCAACTTAAGCATAAGTCTAAGCCTAACTTAAGCATAAGTGTAAGTTAAGCATAAGCCTAAGTCTAACTTAAGCCTAAGCTCAACCTAAGCAAAGTCTAAGTCCAAGTTTAGGCTAAGTGTAACTTAGCATAAGCCTAAGTCTATCTTAAACCTAAGCCCAACTTAAGCATAAGTCTAAGCCTAACTTATCATAAGCCTAGGTCTAACTAAAGCATAAGCCAAACTAAAGCATAAGCCTAACTTAAGTGCAAGGCCAACTAAAGTTTAAGCATGAGTCTAACTTAACCATAAGCCTAAACACAACTCAAGCACAAGTCTAACCTACTTATGCCTTAAGCATAAGCCTTAGCCCTACTTAGCAATAAGCCTAACTTAGCAAAACCCTAAGCCCTACTTAGGCATAAATCTAACGAAGCCTAAGCCTAAGCATACAACCAGCCTACCAAGCCTAAGAGAAAGCGTAAAGCTTAAGTCTAAGCAAAGGAACTTAATCTAAATCTTACGCTTACTCTACTGCAGTCCCGCAGAAAACCGTTCCGTGTCTTTTGGATATGTTCAAACTATTTCGTGGGATATTCAAGCTAATAAGTTTGTTTCAGAAAGCACGTTAATGTACATACATTTGACAGCAACATCTTGTGTTTGTTTCCAGACCCGATAACAGTAGTATTATAGGGGCAAAGTCTTGTTTATGATGTTTCCAAATTTTATAAACAATCCAAGTTTTGTCAAGCTGTTAACGCCCTTTGTTATCAGTTACTAAAATTAGTTTGCAGTTTATACGATTGAAAAATTACTTATCTGCGTTGAACTTACTCAGTAATTAATTTGGTGTCTGGTTTGTGTAGTTATCTGCGAAATAATTACTATTGTGTTTGAATATTTCCAAGTAATATTGAAACCTAAGCGGTATTTTAAACTTTGTAATCGCTGGGCGTCAAGCTGTATTTTAAACTTTTCTAATTCCCTTAGCGTCAGTAGAGTTGAATAAAAATAGCTTTATCACGTACGTTTTATTGCTGAATTCAAAAAAATTTAGGTTATTAATTATTTAATCCGATTATGCCTAGGCGCCAATGTTTGAATATTTTTGCTTATTAGGCGAAAATTTTGAAATAATAAGTAGAGTCAACACCGAGAGTAATATAAAAGCTTGGAAATCAGTTCAAGAAAATTTGTTTTACCAGACATAGTTTTGCTATGAACATGTTAATAGTTTGGATTATTTTTCTAGAAATAGTTTGTTTTAACGAAACATTGGTTAAGTATTATGCAGTACTATAATTAACTGACTGGAACACGTAATTCAATTTTCAGCGTATCTTACGGTCGAATTAAATTTTCAACGTATCTTAACACGGTCGAATTAATTTTTCAACGAATCTTAACACGGTTCCCTAAAGTCGATTCGAAACCAGTTCGCATAAACAATCTGAAATAAGATAACTTATTAACAGACTGAACACTTAATTCAATTTTCAGTGCATTTTAATACGGTCGAAGGAAGATGGATACAAACTGTAAAAGATTCCTAAAAGAGCTGGATTCAAACCGAAAAAGATGCACAAAGTATGGGATGTTATGTGTATTATATAGGACCCAGTGTAAATATCGTCCTTGTATTTAGTTTTTGAGGAGCAAACAGAAGAATATTGTTAATTTTTTAAGTAATCTCTTAAAACCTGGGTTGGGGCAGCTTTTACACCGGGTCCCACGGCGGGGTTATTACTACTATTCGGGTCACTACAGTACTGGCATAATAAATACCGATTTTTAGAATTGTATCATTTATGCTCATATCAATTTGCTTGAGGGTCAGAGTACTTCTTTAGAGCAACAAGTTAAAACAAGTGCTTAAGTAACGAAAATTGAGGTTCGGAAACCCAAAAAATGCTAAATCGAGTTTCGGATATCCGAAATGGAAAATTTCATTTCGGATATCCGGATAAATATCCGGCAAGAATTGCCGGATATCCGAATATGCAAAAATATCCGATGCCCATCACTAGTCTGGAATCCTCAAACCTCAACATTAAACACATATACCAACATATTGTTGTCAATATGCCATCCAAATTTATGTGGATATGCATTATTACGCCTACGTCGAATATTGCCGTGTGCAGCTAACGTGAACACATACAATTATTTGACAACGCTCAGCGTATTTTTGATGTAAAATCAAAGTCAAAATATGATTCCGTACTGTTTCGTACCCAGAAAACAAATAACACCAAACAAAATTAAATCTGTCAGTTATCGGTTTCATGTGACTGTCACACATGCTAGCTAATCAGACAAATGTATACTTACAGTTTTTAAGACTAAAACTGCGACCATACACAGAAAAAAACTCAAAAATTCAACGAAAGAACATGTTGCCGAAGCGTACAATTGATAAGTAGCACGTAACAAACCAGGGTGACACCTAATTCATGATTTGACATATATAATTCGAATAAATTGATGATTTATTTGCCGTTTCCGAGTTCATTATAATTTGCCGCACCTGAATCCAAACCTTGCATTTTTCAAATTTAAACTAATAACATTAACTATTCCCGCAAATCAACCTTTGTTGTGGTCAGATATGTGACTGGAAACAAAATATTGATTAATATAACAAGTTGTTTAATTTTTATATTGCTTAAAAAAGTAAACATATATTGCTTAAAATTCTTGGATTACGTTTTTCACAACCGAACACGACTCAGAACCGCCAATTTTTTGCCGAATCCGAAGTTTGTTCCACCCAGTAATATACATACCGTACGCATTGCACCCCAACAGTGAGGCAGCTTTGAAAATTTCCAATATTTCTGAAGCTCTTTTTTGAATGCTATAACAAACCAAAATATACAGATAGATAGATATATAGACTATTGAATCGATTACGCCATACAATATAGGTACGTACTTCTTACAGCTAGAATTATCGTTAACCAGTTATATCAGACAAGCGTGTCCGTACATACAGTCAACATAAAGCTAATCAAGTAAATTCGAGGCTAGCAAAACGCTGTCTAGCGCTTCAGTCTAAGCAGTTAGTTTCCGTAGGGTAATAATTTGTACAAAAAATCTTGGAAAAAGCCCTATGGTGGATATATACATTTTCAACCTCCCTGAACTAAAAACTACGTACTTCATCGGTACGCCACATGATTATTTTGCCGGATCATAACATATACCGCTTTGCATCTCCCTTAAAGGTATAACGCTTTGCCCCTTCAAGATCAACAAACTACATGTCACAAGCATAGTTTGGTATCCCGTTATTTTCATTTTCATAAGTATAACCAAAAAGGCCATGGAAGGAGTCCAGACACACTTTTTTGCGCAGAATTGTCTAACAACTACGGGTCCCAGGGATATTGCACTTTAATGGATCGGGACCTTGCGAGTGGGCCGGTTTAGCGTATAAAGGGTTCAATTGCATATAACATGGTTTTATTTAATATGTCATGGCGCGCAGAATCACGCAGGTATCAAAGAAATGTGTTAGTATGATATGCCAATATACGTACCAGTATTAATCGGCAGCCGGATACTAGAGCCGGATACACATAATACATTTTTTGCGAAACAGTAACCGGATACAGGATATGGCATACGTATCATAATGCAAACGGAATTACAATTTACTGAACCGAAATTTGAAAAAATACATCAAACGGAAAATGTAAAATACATGCCACCGCAATATTCATTTAAATTTTCTTTCTTGCAATATTATTGGTGAAATAACCCTAGCTGACGATAGGTATTAAATTTATCTGTTGTATTTTAGATTTTCATAATCCGCTGAAGCGAAATCTACCTTTGATGGTTTATTTGCGGCGATTGGCAAGGTTGACATTAGGGATGTGCCGATACCAATATTTTTGCCGATGCCGATTCTTAATTCCGATACCGATGCCGATTCCACCTTTAGTACACCGTGCTTAATAAACAGATAGGATACGTACTACGTTACATCATTATATGAAGAATTAAACCTTGACCATCATAAACGATTATAATTTTATAAGAACGGTTCATTTCAATAAATTTTATCAAACACAAACGCAAAAGTGATAAGTTTTCCAGACCAGATATCAGATATGCGCCCAGAAATGAAATTGATAGCATTCAAACTGACTGTTATGTGCAAAAAGTATCGGCGAAGAATCGGCAATTTTTTGCAGTGCCGATGCCTATACTCAGGAAAACTGCCGGTTATTACCGATGCCGATGCCGATTAATCGGCACATCCCTAGTTGACATATTATACTAATTAAATCTATTTAATTTTTATATTTTTATGGTCACTTTTTAACAAAATATCTTAATTTTCATCGACCAAAATTTAAATTTTGGTATGAATTTACCGGAACCTGAAGGTAAAAACTGGCGGAACCGGAATTCCGATTGCACCCTGATACGAATGTTAAAATAATTTATTTTTTATCCGGTATTTCACCTTCCGGTTCCAATAATATTGCGAAAAAGGAAATTAATGACTTTTTCATTTTCCGGTTTCGGTTCCGGTAATTTTTCCAAATTCCTGTTCCGGTTCTGGTAAATCGTAATTCCGGTTGCACCATGGTCCATGATGCGGAGGTACGGAATCTGCACCCCCTGGCTGCATTACCAATGGTTCAAAAGTTTTGGCCCTTAAAATCACAGTGCAAAAACGCACATATTCGAAGAGGACGTATCTATCATTCACATGTTCGTGAAGTACGAGCTTTACCAGATTTAATCGTTATTGAGCGATGCAAAAAGTTTCGCGAGGCGTTTTATATTTTGTGCTCGGGGGTGGAAAGGTAAATGTCCGTTTGTCCATCTGTCCGTTCGAAAAGAAATTCAGGAACCGCTGAACCGATTTTGATCCTCGCATTGGTGTTTTAAAATTTTAAGCCGCTTATACAGGCTAATTTACATAATAGGTTAAGCCTAAATTGGGGCTTTTTAAGATAGGTATTTCATTGATTATTAGGACCACAAGCAATCTAATTTCAGCAATAAAAGATTTTTGGGTTCGAGGAATCGGAAAAAATTGTCTACCAATCTTTAAAACCGATAATTGAATACTTAGCTAATAGCTAATGTGCCTATTAGCATAATTGATAAGCCTAAATTAGGACTTTGTGTTCACTAATAATTAGGGTTACACCCAATCTATTTTCAGCAATAAAGGGTTTTTGGTGCAAGGAATCTGAATTAATTGTAAAAACCCTTCAAAAATGATAATTGAATTGATAAAAATTAATTTGCATATTAGCATAAATTAGGTTTTTTCGCATAATTTCACGAATTATTAGGGTTACAAGCAATCTAATTTCAGCATTAAAGGGTTTTTGGCAGGGATGTGCCGATTAGCCGGCATCGACATCGGTAATAATCGACAGTTTCCGTGAGTATCGGCAATAGTTGCATCCGGGTCCAGGTATTCCGGATATTTTTGCCGAAAAATTCCGGCTCCGGATCCGGGTTTTCGCCTCAATAAATTCCGGGTCCGGGTATTGCAAAAATACCGGGATAAAATAACCGGAACAAAATTAGCTTAGTGATTTTATTAACATTCCACGCCTACATTCTGAATAGTAACTGTATCGTACCTAAAATAGATTAGTTGCACAACCAACGCTAACTGTGTGAAACACTTACGCATACATTGGAAACAAAACACACCCAACATGTCTCTTAACACAACTATTGCATGTCGTATGTAAAAGCAAGCTGCAGAAGTAAAAAGTTGGTCAACAGGCTTCACCTTTGTTGAGTAATTTAACGTAAGCAGATATACTTGGGTTACGATTACGAATGCTCAATTAGGAACTGTTGGAATGGTCGGAATACAGAGACTTGACATGTCTCATTTTAAGTTAGTAATTTTACAGCATCAGTAATAATCGGTACTTTTCGTAGTATCCGATATCGGCACTGCAAACAATTGCCGATGTGTACTTTTTATACGATACCAGTGAGATGAACTGCTATCAATTTCTCTCGTCAAAAGATATCGATGGGCCTAATTAGGGAAACTGTTACTTCTCTTGCGTTTGTCCTTGAAAAAAATAATTAAAACCACCATTCTATAAAATTACGATCTTTTATAGTTGTTAGGACTTGAGTCCTTGCAGTTGTAATGTATCCTATCTGTTCTTTAACATTGTGTATTAAACTTGGAATAAGTATCGGCATCGATATATCTTCAAAATAATCGATATTGGTACCGGGAAAAACTGGTATCGGCACATCCCTAGCAAGGATAGTGCATTGTTTTATGATTTACTTGAAATAAATTTTTGTTAATGACATTAGTCAATTCGCATTGCATACTGCCCATTAATATTTTAAATACTGAGCTGTTAGAAATAGATGGAGACAGAAATTCGTTATCTTTAAAAAAATTAAAATAACGTTTAGTTTTTAAGTAATAAAAATTCCAGGCACGGGGTTTCTTCGGAAAATAAATCCGGGTCCTGGTCCGGGTTGCATTTGTAAAAATTCCGGGTCCGGGTTTGCATTCTTAAAAATTCCGGGTCCGGGCTTTTCTTCCAGAAAAATCCGGATCCCGGTCCGGGCCCGGGTTTTTCTTTCAGAAAAATCCGGGTATTTATTTTTAAATGTTGCAACTCTAGTATCGGCATCCGCACAGCGAAAAATTACCGATTCTTTGCCGATACTCTTTGCACATAACAGCCAGTTTTAATGCTATCAATTTCATTTCTGGGCGCATATTAGTGTGTCCGGTCAGGAAAACTGATACCTTTCCTGCGCTTGTGTTTGAAAAAATTAATTGAAATGATCCGTTCGTCTAAAATTATAATCGTTTATGATGGTTAGGGTTTACGTCTTCATACAATGATTAGTGACGTGCCGATACCAAAATTTTTGCCGATGCCGATCCCAACTTTAGTACACCATGAGTAACCAGTCGTAGTGGGACATTGAGCGAAGCTCGAACGCACGTAGCAGTTTAGCTAATATGCAAATTACATAGTTATTAGCTAACTATTCATTTATTGGTTTTCGAGGTTTGTAAACAATTTATTCAGATTCCTCGCACTCAAAAACCCTTCAGTTATCCTAATAATTTGAGAAATAATTTAAAAAACCATTATTTAGGCTTATCAATTAAGCAAGTATGCAAATTAGCCATTACTAATGATTCGATAACAGGTTTTGAATATCTGTAGACAATTTATTCAGATTACTCGCAACCGCAACCCTAATAACTAGTGAAATATTGTAAAAACGCCTAATTTAGGCTTATCAATTATGCTTATATGCAAATTATCTATTAGCTAACTATACTCAATTGTCTATTTTAGACGTGTGTAAACAATTTACTCAGATTCCTCGCACCCAAATACCTTCAGTAAACCCTGATAATTATTGAAATAATTTAAAAAGTCCTTTGTCTTGTCAATTAAGCTAATATGCAAATTAGCTATTAGCTTACTATTCGGTTATCGGTTTTAGACGTTTTTAAACAATTTATTCAGATTCCTCGCAACCAAAAACCTTCAGTAAACCCTAATAATCGCAGAAATAATTTAAAAGTCCTAATTTTGTATTGTCAATTAAGCTAATATGCAAATTGGCTATTAGCTAACTATTCAGTTATCGATTTTAGACGTTAGTAAACAATTTTTTTAAGATTCCTCGCAACACAAAAACCTTCAGTAAACCGAAATAATTACTGAAATAATTTAAAAAGTCCTAGTTTTGTCTTGTCAATTAAGCCATTATGCAAATTACGTATTAGCTAACTATTCAATTATCGGTTTTGGAGGTTTGTAAATTTATTCAAATTTCTCGCACCTAAAAACCCTTTAGTCTTTAGTGCTGAAATTATATTGCTATTAACCTTAATAATTAGTGAAATATTGTAAAAAGTCCTAATTTAGGCTTATAAACTACGTATATGCTAATATGCAAATTATCTATTAGCTAACTACTCAATTATCGGTTTTGGAGGTTTGTAAACAGTCCATCCTGATATCTCGCACCCAAAAAACCTTTAATGTTTAAATTAGATTGCTTGTAACTGTAGTATTTAGTGAAATAATGTAGAAAGTCCCAATTTAGGCGTAATTAATTATGCAAATTAGCCTGTAGCTAATAACGGCTTAAAATTTCAAAACCTCAATGCGATGTTAACACCCCTGGATAATTGGCTTTCAAACAAAAACGGACGGACATCCACCTTTCGACCCCGGAGTACAAAACATAAAACGCTTCTTTCGCTTCGCTCAAACAGATAGGATACTACATTAACATTATTATATGAAGACTTAAACCCTAACAATCATAAACGATTATAATATTAGATGAACCATTATAATTTTAGATGAACGGTTCATTTCAATTAATTTTTTCAAACACAAAAGCAAGAAGCTATCAGTTTTCCTGATCGGACACACTGATATGCGCCCAGAAATGAAACTGATAGCATTCAAACTGACTGTTATGTGCAAAAAGTATCGGCAAAGAATCGGCTATTTTTCCAGTGCCCATGCCGATACTCACGAAAACTGCCGATTATTACCGATGCCGATTAATCGGCACATCCATAATAATGATGTAATGTAGTATCCTATCTGTGTATTAAGCATGGTGTTAAAGTTGGTATCGGCATCAGCAAAATTTCAAAATAAGAATCGGCATCGGCAAAAATTTTGGTATCGGCACGTCTCTAGTTTTTGGGTACGAGCAATTTGAATAAATTGTCTACAACCCTTTAAAACCGTGAATTTAATAGTTAACTAATAGATAATTTGCATATTAGCATACGTATTTGACAGGCCTAAATTAGGGCTTTTTGCAATGTTTCACTAATTTTTAGGGTTTTACTGAAGGAGTTTTGGGTGTGAGGAATCCAAATAAATTGTTCACAAACCTCCAAAACCGATAAATGAATAGTTAGCTAACAAATCATTTGCATATTAGCTTAATTGCTTAAGTATGTTCGAGCAGGTTGGCGTTCCTACATGTTTAATACAGTGAAAAGTTGAAGTTTAAAGGGCAATAACTTTTGAACAGGGGATCCTGCAGTCTTAAAAACGATACCACACAGTGGGGTTCAGGTTTCGTAACTCCGCCTCCGTTACGTTTACAGCGGATACCGAAACCGGAACCAGACATTCAGTCGCACCATGGCGGGACCCTATCTTGTTACACTTGCAAGTAATAATATATATATTTATATATATATTTATATATATATGTATATATATTTATATATATGTATATATATATATCAGGGTGCAACCGGAATTACAATTTACCGGAACCGGAACCGGAATTTGAAAATTTTACCGGAACCGGAACCGGAAAATGAAAAATGCATTTCACCAAAAATTTCATTTTAATCTTATTTTTTGCTCTATTATTTGTGAAATAAAATTTTGTTTGGCCGCATAGGCAGGGGGACTCGGGATTAACCCTGATTGATCAGTGGACAAAAAATTTGGCATTGTTCACTTTAACTTAGTGCTAAAGTTTCGTGTTTTTCTCACTGGAAACTTGATAAGTTAAAGTCACATACAAAATTAAGTGCGCAGTAAACGCAGATGCGTCTGCAGTCACGGTTTCATTTATAATGGCGGTTGAATTTTGCTTCCGCTCGCGCAGTCGCGTCTAGAAATGCGTTTTAACCGAGTTTACAAATTGAAAAAACTAATATTAGCAATCGCAGCTGCCGTCGTGGTATGATTGCAGCAACGGAGAGAAGTTCAAAACGAATTTGCGTACGATTGCGTCCAAAAAACGAACAATCGCTATCTTAGGCGGTTTGAAATGCGACGGCGATTGCACTTAATTCCGACTGCCGTAGTTGTTTTAATAATTTTTTCCTAACTTATGCGTATATAATCCAAAGCAATGAACTTAAGCAAGAGGGTCACTGCGCGCAAAAGGAATCTAGCACGATTTAGTGGTCTACCTTTTGCTGAAGCCACGCAACAAACAAAACTAATATTTTCTTTGACTCCTTGTTCGCTTTACAAGCGAAGCTTTCTTCAGCTAGTGTTCATGTGGTGCACGACTCAACTTGAACATCACTATATGTAACAAAGTGCAACCAAATATACGGCTCTGGTTACGGAAAAAATCGACATCCAGATCAGGCCCGCAACGGAGATCTAGATTGTCGGATATGGCACAAAATTTTAACATACGTAACTGTATTAAAGTATTATTTATGAACAAGATCGCAAGTTTTCGCAGTGACTTTTGTTAGAAATGACAGAAATACGTAAGTGTACCAAGAAACAACTAGTTGATATTAAAACAATTGTAGAAGCAAAACTATAGCAAACAAAATTAGAACAGTTTTGAAACTAACTCTGGGCTGGGAAAGCACTTTCGGCGCCACATTTTTCAGGCTTCCGATATACGTACCTGTAGAATCAGCATGCACTTCATTCAGCAATCACAGGGACCAGATATATTCGGCTGTACCTTGCATTACCCAGAAATGCCGGGGACAAAATAGCACGGGGGGCAGAGTGCCGTACCTTAAAGGGTGTAAAATATCATGGGACAAAAATTACATGCAACACTGGCAAAAAAATCCTGTATTTTCACTCTCAGGTCCAGGTCTGGTTGCGCAATGATACATACAAAACAAATGTAGCTTCTGTAAACACACCTTTTTCCGGTTGCTCAATCGTAAAGTGATATGGTATTGACGCTCCATAGCAACGATTACCACTTGCTGGAATCTTCATGCACTTTCTTTTCAAAGCACAGTTTTTTCGATAAGAATCGCGATTGTACCACGGCCTGGCTGATATCGGAGCGCTGTGCGGTTCCGAATACCTGTGTAAGTCACCACCTGCTATACGTTGTGGACGCGCCACAGCTCCAGCAGCATTTATCTGATCACCAGACAACCCATTTTGTACTGTAGATCTTTGACTAAACAACATTTCTCGATGGTCAAATACAGAAGCGTAGTCCGATGCTGGGGCATAATCATATAGTGCTGTGGAATTTACATCTGCTATGTAATCCGTGTGATCATATTCTGCATTGGCGTTCAATTGAACCTTTCTTCTGGATGATATGTTTTCTGGTTCATCTATGGATCTCCGACCACGCTTCACAACTCCCTGGGTTGCGGTTTCAGGGGGATTCAACACAATATTACGAGGCTCTGTTTTAACGCGCAAAAAAAGACACAGAAGAACGAAATAAAAGACGTGCAAAGATAGTAAATATGACACGAATGAAGCACCATTAAACCTGAAATGAAGCATCATGATAGGCACATAGTTAACTGTCCCATAATAGGAGTAAAAATAAAGTTACAAATAGTAATTTCATCTGTAAACCAAACAAAAAAATTAAAAACACAAAATTTTAAATTTTTGTACAACGAATGTCGGCACAAATGGTAGGATTGCAGAGGTTCACACAGCAGTACAAGTTTGACTCTCGTGCGCAAAAGCGTTCTCACCATCTTATATAGATTTTATGCTGCACGCACATACGCGGGTATTCCTACGCTGCTGGCGAGTGAGGAAGAAACCCCTACCCACCATGTGCAGTAGCTAGTGGTTGAGGTGGGCAGTCTTGATCAAAAAAGTTAGACCAAGACCCAACCTAACCGAGACTTTTGGTCGCGGTTTCGGTCAATTTTAACCGGTACCGAAAATAAAAATAAGATTTTTCTAACAATATTATCTGTTAAGCAGGGTGCATCTGGAATTCCGGTTCTGGTATTTTTTGATCTTCCGGTTCCAGTAAATGTTTACCGGTATTAAAAATTCCGGTATTATATTTTGGTCGGTGAAAATTAAGATATTTTACTAAGAAATGACGATAAATATTAAATCGATTTCATTCGTATACGTAGTACTTATATATAAAACCTGATAATCGCCGAAAATAAACCATCGACTGTAGATTGCGTTTGCATGGATTATGATAATCTAAAATACAGTAGATAGAGTGAATACCTATCTCTAACTAGGGTTATTTCACCAATAGTATTGCAAAAAAACTAAAACGTTTTTCGGTACATGTATTTTTCATTTTCCGGTTCCGGTAAATTGTAATTCCGGTTGCTCCCTGCCGCTCAGAATTGCCATTTAATCCATACAATTAAACTAAAAAATCCCCACCAAACTTCTTTTTTTACTTTATTTATTACTCTCCCAAAACACCGTAGTTTAATACTCAAAAATCTTCGATTGCCTCAAGTGTACATCGTTTACATTGGACCTACAGCCAAAAGCGCATCCATTCCTTCGGTTGGAGTTGTTCTCATTGCCCCTGTTACACTTAAAAGAGACAACCGTTGGACTTTGGTTAAATTCTTTTCTACTTATTTATTACATGTGCTATGCCACCAAATTATTACACCATTTAACAAACCAGTGAATGGCATATCATAACATTACGAACAGATTTCCGGCTTATATGCTGAATATGCTAATTCCAAGTTAATTTTGAATCAAAGACGACACCTAAGTACTTAACATCCTTGCTGAGACTGAGTTTCCATCGATCAAGAAAAATCGTAACTGGAACGACACATTTTCCGTCTGCCATAAAAAGTACACATTGGGTCTTATATGCTGGAAACTCTTAGCCATTCTTGGTGCACCAGACATGTGGACTAGTATCCAACATCGTCTGAATATGCTTGAGCAAATCGAGCTTGTTTGCCTAATTGTACTAACACATTATGCGCCGTTAACACATTTGGGTTACAGTTGTGTTACTCGGGGTGCCACGTGGGTTGCTGTATGCAACATATTGTGCGATCACGTTCTTGGGAATTAATGTAACCGAAGTTGATTGGTCTTGGAGTTAAGGAGTGTAGGAGTTACTGGAGTTTCTGGAGTATTGTTGGAGTGTTACTTGAGTGATTTATTAGAACTGTGTGTGGTATTAGTGCTTGGAGATCAGTTTAATCGGAGTTATTTCGGAGTTACTTACATAGTTGAACAACGGTTCGACTAGCTACCACATTTGTTGTCTAATGTGTGATTACCAGAAACCTGGCTTAAGTCAGTTGACTTAAATATGTGCCTTATGAAGCTAAGACTAGACCTTAACATTTTTATCAGGTTCCTGGGTCTTGACAAAAGATACTAAACTTAAGTAAAATGTCGAATTAATAACTTAAAATGAATCATGTCATGTCTCTGCATCCCCACCATTCCAACAATTTCTAAAACTTGAAACAAACAGACAAAATTATTAAAAAAATTGTTGTAAATTTTTGGTACAGGACCTCCCTTAAGAAATTCTTACTAGGCGACAAGGATAATAATTAAAAATAGAGCTTAGCCTAAAAATAGAATTTTTTGGGTTACCAAGAAAACTAAATTTTGTATTATGTATCGATACTAATAAAATTAATATATACTTACAATACAACGTGTACAAACGAATGACAATAGATTTGTAGGTGGCTGTGCCACTCCTAAATATATTTCAATCTAATAACTAAAACAAATCTAAAACCAAACCTAAAACCACACCTCAAGGGACTCCCCGGCTCCACCCAGTCTCTCTTTAGAACTTAAGTTAGGGTCAGGTGTTGCTAAACGGCGTAAAATCTCTAAATCTATGCATGGCGGCTGCGTTCGGAAGCTATCAGTACTCAAGGGCCCTGCGTGGCCACTAAATATATATTGTTGCTGGCCTAGTGCGCCAAATGCCATAGCTAGGGGGTTCGGGGTGTTTATATTGTTGTTGTTGTTATTTTGTTATAATGGCGGATTTGAGTGTCCTTTAAGGGCCTGAGCCTGGACACTCAAACTTATTGATGGGGGCCGGCGTAGCCAGGCTCCAAAATCATTCTGGTTTCTGAACTTACAATACGCAGTGCATGTTTTCCGATCTTGTTACTTAGGGCTTATAGTGTGAATTGTTTGTTTTTTGGAGTTGACTTGCGTTGGTGAATCGGGTGACTTAGGCCAAAGTAGGAGTTAAACGGAATTATAGTCACGGTAGCTCGAATGTGAGCCTACGGTGAAGCCGGCTTAGGAAATCATCAAAGAAAGCGCATAGCGCGGAGCCTACGGGCAGTACCAAAGGAGAACCGGGGATCTTGGGGTATGTTTTAGGGATATTCTTGGGGTTATTTGGAGTTGTTTTCTGGGTTGTCGATTCTAGCGGGGCTAGGTGGGATTCTTGGGGGTGTTGCACGGTTATCTGGGGTTTTGACGGAGAACTTGGGTTGTCACGTTAAAGTTTGCATTTTGTTTTGTACGGTGTGAGCTGGTTACTTAATGGAACATCAGGCTTAAGTATATAATAGTTGACGTGCGGAAAGCATCTAACAAAAGAACTTTCGGCACCTTCGGTGAACATAAGGTTGGCAGTTAAGCATATTACTTGTTGTACTTGTATAGTCATACGTATGCTTTACTGGTATACAGTTTTAATACGGTATTGGGGGAATAAAAGGGGAAACGACTGCATTTACTGAATCAGAGCGGTATAAGCGTCATTGGAATACGGACCTAAACGCGGAGTTGGTGGTTTCATTGCGCATCCGAAATCACGAACTATTCACATGGTGACCACGATGGTTTCAATTGTGGTTTGGTGAGTGTGGTCGGGAATAGGAAATTTTTTAGGGAAAAGGAATTTTTGGGGGCAAAAGGAGTAAAAAGGTATCGGAAAAGGTTTTGTGGGCTCAGAATCTGTAACAGAATTGTGAGTGAACCGGCAGTTGAATAAGGAAAAAGGATTTTGGAAATTTGACAGTATAGCTGGGTGGATTGTGTTAGCTACCTTTAGGTGTAGGGAACTGTCGACTGTTAAATTTACTGGTGATGAATTTTGGACTGGCACAGATGTCTGGTACTCGAAACGGGTAACAGACAATACAGGCGTAACCAGCGTAAAAGGTTTACTAAAACGGATTGTGGACTTGTGGTTTAGGCCGCAAGAAATTAGGAAATTGTACAGGTTCCAGCGGGGTTCGGTGCCAGTGACCTCCTCTAAGAAAATTGTGAAAACCGGCCAAATAGCAATAGAAACGGGTGACAGTGATAGACTTAGGAACTGTAACGTTCGTAAGTATCTCTGTCAAATTTGAGAACCAGAGGCGCGATGTATCAAAAGTACAGGGCGAAAAATATCGAAAAACGGTCTTGGTGCGAATTTTTACGGAAATTCGGAAAAATAAAAGGGGGAAAGGGGTGAATTGGGCTGTAAAGAATTGTATCGGGTGCCTGGGACTCCATTGAGTAACTGGCAATCAAAACCTTCCGGTAAATCAAAACTTAGGCCGACTCAGGGTGCGCAACCAGCCACTCTTGGCGAGTCGCTAACTGGGAAGGAATCGGCGACAAGAATTTGGGAAAGGCGAAACGGATTTTTAGGCGCTGTATAGCGGCTAGCAGAAACGATCGTATACCATCAAGAGACTCAGGAAGTAGCTAAACCTTCGGATACTTGGGGCTAGGCCGCAAGAAATCGGAAAAGTTAGCGAAAATTTGGATAAATCAAGGCTCGACAAAAAGGGACGGATTTGAGGAAATTTTTCGAAAAAGTTTTCGAGCCGGGTGGGAGCGATATATAGTGGACCTATAGCATCCGTGAACACCGGCCATATATTTTTGCGATCAAAAACGGACCAGGAGAAAAGTTTTGGGCCAAAAATTATCGGATTTTTAGAACCACGTGTTGGGTTTAGCGAATTACAACACTGGTGTGGCAAATACTTTTGTAAATTTGAGGTAAAATTTGAAGAAAATTTAGAGAATAACACTGGTGTGGGGAATATTTTCGGAAATCGGTATAAACGATTTCGGAGAAACTCGGGAATTTGCGACTTAAACGAAATTGTATCTGGGGAGAAAGGAGCGAAATTATACAGAAATGCCACTTTATAGAACGCCTACTATGGCGGATGGACAAGAGGCTACAGCAAGGATGCCGGTCAGACACACGGGCGTAGTGACAAGGAGTATGTCACGGGAATTACAGGCAGAAAGGAGCAAGGAAGCCGAAGAGGTTTCGTTGCCTAGTACGGCTTGGCATAGGGAGTCAATGGAGTTTGCTGTTAACGCTTTTTAGCGACGGCAAAAAAGGCAGTAAAATAGGGCCATACAATTTGTTCGATGCCGGGGTCGGCATCTGTGCCGAAGGGGGGTTGTAGGTGGCTGTGCCACACTTCCGCCTAGTCTCTCTTAGAACTTAAGTTAGGCTTAGGCGTTGCTAAACGGCGTAGAAATGTATAAATCGATGCATGGCGGCTGCGTCCGCAAGGTTCAGTATTCAGGGGCCCTGCGTGGCCAATTAATATATTATTGTCAGGCTTAATGCGCGAAATCGCATAGCTAGGGGTAGGGAGGGGACATTGTTGTTGTGTTCTATTTATGCTAGTGGTAAATATGAGTGTCTCTAAGGGGTCCGAGACGCCCGGGACACTCATAATTAAGCAAATCAATTCTACATGGGGGCTGGGGTAGCCAGCCTCCATAATCATTCTAGTAGTTTGCAAGTTACGTTATGCGGTGCACTTATTTTACGGCTTTCACTTAGTGGCGGATTCTTGGCGATTTTTATTGTATTTGGAGTTGAATTGCACAGAGACCCGGGCGACTTAGGCGAAAAGGTGCTGAAACAGAACCAGAGTCACAATAGCTCAATGTGAACACGGTGAAAACGGCATAATCAGGGAATCGTTCTAAAAGCGCATAGCGCGGAGCCTTCGGGCAGTACCAGGAGAACTTGGGGATACTTGGGGTACGTGTTAACGGGGATCTTGGGATTTTACTTGGAGTTTACTTGGGATAGGTCGATTCTAGCGGGGCTAGTTTCGGCTGTAGGACTTGGGATTTACTTGGGAATTTTACGGTAATTTGGGGATTTACGGAGTTACGGAGTTGTCACGTTACGTTTGCATTAGGGTTAAGTATCTCGTAGTTGACGTGCGGAAAACACCTAAACAAAGGAACTTTCGGCATCTTCGGAGAATATAAGGTCGGCAGCGTAAGCATATTGTTGTTATACCTGTCTAGTCATATCTGTGCTTTACCGGTATATAGCTTTATCACGGTGCTGGGGGAATAAAAGGGAAAGCGACTGCATTTATTGAATCAGAGCGATATAAGCGTCATTGGAATACGGACCTGAACGCGGAGTTGGTGGTTTCAACCCTTAACCGAAACCGCGAACTATTCACATGGTGACCACGATGGTTTCAATGCTGGTTTGGTAAGTGTGGTCGGGAAAAAGGAAAATTTCGGAAAAACGGAGAATATTGGGGAAAAAGGAGTTGAAAAGGGATCAAGAGATATAAAGGACTCAGAATTGTTAAACGATTGTGAGAATAAAGGACAACCGGGGAGAAAAACGGATTTTTGACGGATTAACGGCGTAGTGAGGGTAATTCAGTTAGCTACCTTTGGGTGTAGTTGACTGATAACTGGCAAGGCTTAAAGTGTGAAAACCGGCGGAAAAAGGAACAGAAACAGGCGACGGTGATAAACTTAGTGTAACGCTAACGTTCGTAAGTATCTCTGTCAAAATTTGAAAACCGGAGGCGCGCTGTATCAAAAGTACAGGGCGAACATTGTTGAAAACGGTTGTGGTACGGAATTTTGACGAGAAATCGGGGAAAATAACAGGCGGAAAATGTTGATTCGGCCTAAAAAGGATTGTATCAGGTGCCTGGGACTCCATTGAGTAACTGGCAATCAAAGCTTTCTGGGAAATCAAGACTTAGACCGATTCAGGATACTCAACCGGCCACTTTTGGCGGGTAGCTAATTGGAAGGAATCGGCAACAGGAATTTTTGGGAAGGCAAAACGGATTTTTGGGCTTGACGCTGTATAGCGGCTAGCAAAAACGGTCGTAGAGTGTCAAGGGACTGAAAGAGCCGCTAAACTTTCGGATACTTAGGGCTAGGCCGCAAGAAATCGGAGAAATTAGCGAAATTTTGGGCAAATCAAGGCTTAACAAAAAGGGACTGATTTGATGGAAAATTTTTCGAGCCGGGTGGGAGCGATATATAGTGGACCTATAGCATCCGTAAACACCGGGCACATCTTTTTGCGAGCAAAAACGGACCAGGAGAAAAGTTTTGGGCCAAAAATATCGGATTTTTGGAACCACGTGTTGTTGTGGGGAATATTTTCGGAAATCGATATAAACGATTTCGGAGAAACTCGGGAATTTGCAACTTTGGTGAAATTGTATCAGGAGAAACAGAACTTTGACTGAAAATGCCACTTTATAGAACGCCCACTACGGCGGATGGGCAAGAAGCTACAGCAAGGATGCCGGTCAGAGAGACGGGCGTAGTGACAAGAACTATGTCACGAGAACTACAGGCGGAAAGAAGCAAGGAAGCCGAAAAGGTTTCGTTGCCTAGTACGGCTCGGCACAGGGAATCAATGGAGGCAGTGTTTGTCACTGACGTCGGCAGGAGTATGGGTCAACCGGTAAAGGTGACACATAGTATGCGGACAGGAGTAGAGGCAACGGATACGGGAGAAGGCTCAGGCCTACGGAACCCTATAGAGGCACGAGGTCTGAGGACGTCGGTAGATCGGTTGGAGTTGAGTTACCGGAGAGCGGATATGGAAACAATATGCTCTCGGGGATGGCATAAGGAAACGTGGGGCATGGAGGAATAGTGAGTTCCGCCATGTCCTATCCGAGAATGACGGCAGAGTGCTATGGGAACGTGCAGGAACGGGTCACTGGAGAAATCTATCGGCCGGAGCCAAGGTATGTGCTACCAGACTCGGGCAGGATGGAGGGAGATATGACTGGCTATGGGATGGGATGGTCGGATGCACGGTGCGAGGTCGGGTTGTCGTGCACGGTGAACATGATCAGACCCCATCCGCAATTAGAAATGGATGGACCTTTGGGAAATTGGTCGGTGGAGCAACGCATGTCTATGGCACATGGGTTGATGAATTCACAGGGGTCCACCCAGACTGGTGAAGTTGTGTTGGGAAAGGATACAGCAATG
>JASANG010000041.1:0-28999 GCA_030248215.1 Enoplolaimus lenunculus
TAGACTGTCGGGCCATTGAGGGTTAATAGGCAAAATGTTTCGGCTTAATAAAATCGTATGGGAAACAAATATTTTACGTTTATCTTTTTAAGTGTTTTGATAATTTTGGCGCATAGTTGCAGAGTTTGAGCGACAAAATAAGCTGGCTTTTTTACGGACAGGCTTTAGGTTGAGCGGACGGACGGCGCCGGACGTCAAAATAAGTATTCTCACATCTCATTTCATTTTTCAAGCGGAAAAACTTATGACCAGGAATGCAACACAGCCACTGCTGTATGACGGCTAGTAATTCGGCAGGATTGGTAGGAAAAATCACAAATAAAAACTGAAAACGGAAAATTCGAATGGAGAGATATTTCTTAGTCCGGGAGGGAGAGTTACAGGTGTAGGCGGGGGTTCGGAAAACGGCAAAGTGGAAAATTCAAAATCCGAAGTCATACTGGTTTCGGTACAAAACGTGTATACGTTTTTTGATCACAAAGGCTGCAAAATCTAAATACTTCGTATATATAGTGAAAATGCGTAGAGAGGAATCTTGGGAATCTAGGGTTTAAATTTTCCACTTTTCCCGTTTTCCAAACTAACTTTAACACTCCAGATTTCCCCACCTAACCAAGGATTATCCAGACTTTTGAATATTCCACTTTTCCAGTTATACCAACTAAACTTATGCGTGTGATTTTTCCTACCGAACCAGCGGGATTCCTGTAGCCGTCATACCAAAGTGGTTTAGCTGCACTCCTGGTCATAATTTTCCCGCCCTGGATGTGCTATGTTTTGTTCACACGTCAGATGTTTTCGTTTAAACCAGTCGGCCTTTTGTTCAGGCGGTTTTTTGTACAGACGGCCTTCTTGGACGGCCTTTGGTCCGAACGGCTTTTTGTCCAGGCGGCCTATTGTCCAAGCGACCTTTTGTCCGGCGGCCTTTTGTCCGGGAACCATAGCTCAGTAATCTAGTTATTTTGTATTCTCGTTACAGTGTTCCTATTTTGGTAAAAAAGTTCAGTTGCTACTGTTGCTTAGTTTCCTGTACGATTTGGTTCGTGTTAGAACGTTGCCAATTGCAAGCAATTTTCCTGGAAACGGAAACTAGAGTTGCATCCGGGTCCGGGTATTCTGGTTATTCCGGGGGTTTTTTGCCGAAAAATTCCGTTGCTTCAAGAAATTCCGGGTCCGGGTTTTCACAACAAATCATTCCGGGTTCGGGTATTGCAAAATCCCCGGTCAAAATACCCGGAATAAAATTAACTTAGTGATTTGAACATCCAGCGCTTATATTCAGAATAGTAACTGTATGTACTAGACTTAAAGGTAATACTGTGTAGCTTTTCGCTCGCTTCGCTCACGATATGTATTTCAAGTTATGTTCACGTGGCGAACAGTTCGGTCTGGTTCAACTTTACTTTTAGGTGGAAACCAAAGGCACGGACCGGGCGAGATGCGGCGCCCGAATCCCCATTTTTCGGTACGCCACTGTTCTGAAACACGTTATAAAAACATCTGAAATTTGCATTATGCAAGATTCGGATTCGGTTAAATCGTAGATTCGGTGCTACCCTGCTGAATAGAAGAATTAACGGTTGGAACGGCCCAGTTGCCAACTGAACAAATCGTCTTACTAGACATGAGCCGGAATTCCAATCCAAAGCGAGTTTCGATTCAGATTGCACAATCAATTGGACTTGGAATTTTGAAATTATAATTATAATTTTAATCCTACTTGTTGTTTGTTATACGTTGCATAAAAATTCTGTATCATTTTTCTTTTAAATTAATTTCTATGAGTTAACTTATCAATAATAGATTGTAGTTTAGGTTTACTGAATCAAAAATCATCGCCAATTTGTTCATGCGAATTTGAAAAGTGTTGCATCCAACAGACACCTTAAATCAACACTGTATTTGTTAATACAAGTTATCCGTACAGTCACAAAATTTCTAGTTTGGACATTACGCTTCCGGTATAAATTGGCTGTTCCGATTCCTATATAATAGTTCCGCTTTGGACGCCACCACTGGTTATATTGCCGAAACATCATAACTGCGTAAACTAGCGTTTTACTCACCGTAATATTGGTGATTTTGGGTAACTGCAGGATTTGGAAAATTGCAGTTTACGCGTCTATTGTTTGTCAGCATTTGACGTCGACCCAGCTGTACGGCTCAACGGCGTCGCCAGCTGGGATGGGACTCTCAGTCTTCTCGGCTTTTCGCATGTCTTGGTCTCGGTTTTTTAGTCTCGGTGGTTTAAAACCGAGAATTGTTGAAGTAAATGCTGGCTGATGAACAAAATTTCGCTGTGAATCTATGAATTTTCATAGTTACGCACTAATTATGAGCAGATATTCTAAAAAACACAAATAAACTGTCAAAAATACAAAACAAACTGCGAAAAATCGATTAGAAATAATTTATTCTGAAAATTTGAATTTTTTCGGTGATGACCAAAAATTGACCGAGACCGAGACTTTTCATGACCGGTCTCGGTAGTCAGGTCTCGGTTTTTAACCAAGACCGTCCATCCCTAGACGCCACAATGGTTTAGCTTTACGGATAGAATGTCGTTTTGTGTGATTTTAGTTTAAGGTTTTTTGAAACTTTTCCAGTTGGTAACAGAAGAACGCTCACCTTCTTTAAAAATTTTAAGGCCGTAATCCTGCTGTTTCAAAATCGTCGTTAGTGCGTTAGTTGTGGTTCATTTTTTAAACCAGCTTTGTTTGCTAGACTTTAAAATTTGTGAAATAACTGATTTGGCGCGCTGCCAACGATTTGGGACGGCGCCAAATCAGTTGGACAATTTTTGGTCGAAAAGTTTGACAAATTATAAACCACCATGCGATTCAGCTTGCAGAGCTGAATCCACTGGTGTCAAATTTTTCGCAATCAGGTGATTGGTTACGAATTGTTGTGAAATAACTGATCTGGCGCGCTGCCAACGATTTGTTCGACTCATCTCTGCAGGCTGCGCTGAATGATATGTAATTTATCAAACATTTTGACAAAGCATTTTTTGAGTCCCAAGGGGGGACCTTGGGACCTTAAAAATCGAATTTTCCAAAAATTCAAAGTTGAACGTAGAATACTCAAGGAGGGTTGCGAGGATCTCAAATATGCAAAACCCTTTTAAATCCACCGATTTTTGGGTAAACGCGGGCTGGGGGTATAACGGAAAAGACCCAATAAAGCGGCGCTATTGCAGTCCGCCGAAAAATGGTCCGCCTATCAAGACATACATGGAGAGTTTTTATTATCAAAAATTGCAGCCCTTCCTAACTATTTTGGACGCTCTGAAATTGTTGGTTAACATTTTTAAATACGTTTTTTCGCAATCCGACGTCACATTATATGTTTATTTTTAGTCCATCTTGCTAGCTCATATATACGTAAATATATAGAAAGAAAGTAATAATTTGACTATATATAAAATGCACCAAGTTTTTTTGTTATTCTGCTGACAAGAAGACTGTAGAGATGGCTGGCAGTACGGATTTATATGTATATATTTGATGCAGTGCAGTTTGATGTACAGTTGACTTGAAAAAAATGTCGTCATATGCAAGCAAATCAAAGCAGCTACGGTCCAAACGAAGTACATTGTCGACGACCACTAGCAACGCAGTTGTTACCTTGGACAGCTCGTATAATTATGTAAAAAGTAACAAAAACAACAACAGCAACAGTAACAGCGACGACAATAATCGCATCAGCAGTACAACTACTACATCTGCTGCTACTATTAATTATAATAATAATTACAACAACAACAACGACAATAATAATAATAATAATAATAATAATAATAGTAATAATAATAATAGTAATAATAATCAAGCGATAAAATCGATTGTTGAGTCAGTTGTCGCACAACAGTGTCGTAGTACACGAGCGCCGTTAGCAAGTCAAACTGTGTCGACACCAGATGATAACGGCGACGATGACAGTGTTGCGCTTCCGTCAGCAACAAAACGACGCTGTGTTCTGAGCACGGCGCGATGTAACAGTAGTGACCATAGAGTTGTCGGCGACGACGCGTCAATAGCTGCACCATATGACGTCATTGCCACCGGTGGCGACGTCAGTGTTGCGTCAGTTGATGGCGTTGACGTTGGTGACGAGACGAACAGACCACTGCATTGTCTCGAGTCGACGTCTGAGATATGTGGCAGTCGTCATCGTCGTCGCAGTATGACGTCACAAAACGATGACGCCAGGACATCGATGACAACGGCCAACGATGTCACAGCGTTGATGACGGCTAAGACGCAACTAGCGACAGTTGGCACTGGCGTCGACGCGACTGGTGTTCCTGCTGCCGTCGCTGCTACAGCTGGCATGAATGCTAGCGGCGTTAGCGGCGACTGCAGCGAACTAGCGAAGCCGCTGTCAGTGCTCGCTGTGATCGTTTTGAACGACGTACGGTATCATGTGTGCAAGCCACAGGTGAGTGTAGTATCATTGTTTGTTTGTTTCTTATGTTAGTAAGGAAAAACACAGGATTTAGAATTGGGAACGCGAAATGCCCCAGATTTGTGCGACAAAAATAGGATCTGCTCTCGGTTCGAAAGTAGTTTATGCCGATTTAGTTGCTAATTGTCCATTTCAACATACAACTCTCTCGAAATTACGAAAATATAACCTACATACTCCCGTTGTATATTAACCAAGTTTTTTCTGTAATGTTTAAACAGCACTGTACAATATTGGCAGTTTTTTTGCTTGACTTTCTAAGTGATACTTAACAGATTTTTATTGTAATGTCTCAAGTTGCAGTTATAAAGTTTGCGACAGACTGGTTCTTGTACCATCTCGTTGTTCAATGTAATCGATGAATACGTGCTTTTGTGGATCCAACGGCGTCTAACAGGCCATGTCGTCCTGAACAAGGATCAAAACCAGAGCATTGTTTTATTACGTACAAAAAATATTGGCGTTTTCAGGTTGTCATTGGACGCGAAACAATCCATAATTTGTCGGACATTAGTGTAGGGCGTAACAGCTTTATCAGTCGCGGACATTTACAATTGACTATGGTTCAAGCAGATTACGCCGGTTCCGTTGAGCAATGTGGTGGTACTAACAGCGCCGGTAATAAGAATAGTTTAAAAAATAATAAATGGTTTGCAACGGTCGCTGGCAAGAATGGTATTTTTGTTGACGGAGTGCTGTGTTCGAAAGGCGCACCGCCGTATTTGTTGCCCGATCAGTAAGTTGATAGTAGGGCTTTGTGTGTGTGGTATATTACGTTATTATCATATACGTACGCATGCAGGTTGCCAGTTGGAGACGCTGGAGTGGTCACCCTCCGTGGACAACTTTGTCTCATTACCCAATATTTTTTGACAACGCTAAACGAGGTTTGTGGTAAAAACGTTTTAGTATCCGCAACACATCTTGGTGCCATATCTTGTATCTATTAATGTTTATTAATTGCTCAAATTAGCGAACTGTAAGCTAGGCCTCTGAAAGTTGCAACATGGAGTAGGCCATTATAAATTCGGTTTAGGCTTGTACGCCTTATGAATCAGGCATAGGCTTAGCTATTGGTAAGCCTTTTCCTGACTGAACCCTAAGCGGCTGTGGAAAAAAGTGTAGAAGTGCCATTCTTTAATAATATTGTAGGTGCACGCTGCGATTTCCGTCAACAGCACTTTCGCTATATTTTCGAAGCGTTCCTCCGGACACGTTGCCAGACTCGCCATTGGTGACTTCGTTTGTGGCGCCACAACCACCCGTGTTCCCGCCGGATTCATATGTTGATTTGACAAGTCAGTCGCAACAGCCCGAACTACACCAAGAGCAAACGATGGTTGCACCTTCCGTCGCTGCAACAGTTTCCAACGTGCCGCCGCATGGAGAGACCACGTTACAGTTGGCGACTATCGCGACTGAGTTGTCACAACAACAGCAGCAGTTGATTGCGGTGAATGCTCACCCGAAAAATCAACAGCTGTTGTTGTCGCTACAACAACCGAAGCGCAGTGTGGTTGGGATAACCAGCGATGCTGTTGCTGGAATGAGTAGCGGATGTACAACGACCGCATTGTCGACTGTTGCACACAGTAATAATACAGTTCTTGAAACGGCTGCTGCTGCCGAGGGCACGGCTACAGAAGCGAAAACAGCAATCACGGGTACGTCGTCATTGTTGGCAAACTCGGTAGGGTCGCTGTCAATATCAGCTCTTGCTGACAGTTCATGTAGTCAATTTAGCGGCACTGGGGCTGTTCTTGTGTCAAACGACGGAGCAGATTCGAAAAACGTCACACGTTGTGGATCTGTTGAGCAAGTTAGCAGCATGAGCTCTAGGCCTACGGCAGACATTACCTGTAGTGTGATTGAAGGCGTCATAGGTAACAGCAAAGCTGACTATCGCACTAATGGTGCCGGGGCTGGTGCTCAGCAACAGTTAGTATCGACAGGAAAAACGGGTTTAGCTGATCGTCCAACTACCGCAGACGATATAATTGATACTGTGACACGAAACGCGTTGCTGCAGCAGGATAGCACACAACAGAAGCAACAATTAGTGCAGTTGCAACAACAGCAACTTCAACAACACCAGCAGCAGATTGTGATTGTGAATCCAGCTGATTTAGCACCTTTGGTTGGTTCGACTACTCTTGAACGTGCCGGTGTTTCTGTTCAGCAGTTGTTGGAGATTCACAGTCAACATCAACAGAGAGAAAAACAGCAAAACGAACAGGAGAAAAGTGAGGTACAACAGCAGAAAGCAGTTGATAATAACACTGACAATTTATATGTTGCTACGTCAATGCAAAATGGTGGTAATGTACAACTACAACTGCATAACTTCGGTAATACAACTACGGGTGTTCATCCAACAGACAAGAGTATAGAGACAACTGCTGCTAGCATTGTTGACTCAACACAACTGCAACAACTGCAATCACAACTAATTGCAACTGCCAACAGCGAAACTACTAGTACATTTTCGAACGGAATTCGGCTCACTAATACTATACGAGTACCGAGTCCTGCTGGTACGATGAGGTTAGTTTTTTATCTTGTAGGGTTTTTTGCTCAGTTTTTATTTTGGAATCACCATCATAAAATTTAAGCGACAGAGGCCAGAGTAGGGTGTAACTGCTCATGGGCGTAACAATTATTTTGGAAAGAGGATCATGGTCATCTCTGATTGAAATTTCAAAATCGTTTTTACAAATTGGTTTACGAGGTGACATTTTATTTCTGCTTATGCTTTTTAGCGCCACAAATTCTTGCCCACAGAGTCCGAAACACCATCATCAGCAACAGCAGCAACAAATTCAACAACAACAACAACAACAACAGCTGTTGCAATTGCATATGTTGACACGACCACATGCAACAGCGACTTCTACTTCAGCTACGATTGCTTCGGTTAGGACACCATCAATTGTAGCTACCACAGACAGCAAACATGGCGGAAGTGAATTAACTACGCTTGGACCAATGGCTGTTGTGACCGAAGACGATATAATTCAGACACAACAACAACAAACCCAACGACAACAACAATGTGGTATTTTGGCTTCTGGTGTAGTTCTTGAAGGTCGCCCGACTTGTAGTCAGACTGCCGAATGTGGAGTGCCAATTGAGACAGCTGTTGCTGTGGGGAGTGAAGCTCCTGCTGTGACTGGAACTTGCTCTACGTTGCCTAGTGACGATAGCGATGAATTTGAAACTACGCTTGGACTGGAAATTGGTAAGCGGTTGGCAGATATGGGCGGTTCGGGTTAAAAACGATGACCGAGACTGAAGATAGAGATTAAAGCTAGCAAACCGAAACTCGATAGTTGAATATCGAGACCGAGACCCATTCCTGGCGGTGGGGTAATCTTCGGAACTCTAGCATTTTCGGCTGTGTCGTTTAGTCAACATTGTTTAGGTTAAGTTTAAAAGTTTAGTAAGTAGGAAAGGTTGGTTTATGGACATGAAAGATTATCAACATTTATAGAGCAATATTATAAAAACTATCTTTACGTATGTCGGTATTGTATGCAATGAGTAACGAAATGTTCTCATTAAAACTGTTTAGGGTTGGAAATGCTGCATAGAAGAACCCATTTCCGGGCAAAATTTTCTAAATGGAATATTTCGGAATCGAATTCATGGTTAACACTGTATCATCATTTTATTAAACTGTGCAGACAGTGGTCTTTTGCTTTTAGAACTGTTGAAAAGCTCGTCAATTTCTTCGCCAGCTGTAATTTCCACCATGCTACCAGTAACATCAAACGAAAATGGCGCTAACAGCATGGCAGCTGCTATCGACGCCGAAGCACTTTCGAAATCACCATTGCCACCGTCGCTGCCACAACCGCCACATACAAAACCACCGTACTCTTACGCACAATTGATTATTCAAGCGATTATGAATGCACCGGTACCGTCACAACAACAACAGCAGCAATCTGACGGAAATGACGCAAGACAGCTAACACTTGCCGGAATATACGCATTTATCACCAAATACTATCCGTACTACCGGAATTGTGATAAAGGATGGCAGGCAAGAATGCTTACAGGCTTCTAATTTTATTGCATAGCGCAAACAGATGTATAGGGGAAGCTGAAAAGTGTTTCTAACACAGAAATTCTAACGTCGAAAATCTTCTCAGTTAGAGTGAGGCGAAGGTGTCCGTAAGTCACAAATAAAGGATGTGGTATATTGTTTTGTGTGTCACCCCTGTTTACTGTAGTATGTGCGCTTTGTCTTCCGATCGAAATTATATGGTGTGCGATCTTAGCTATTATGCAAGCGCGTACTTGTCTTATCGTGTAATTTGAAATTAAGCTAGCTTACTGTCTGTGTCCTGCGCTCTTATCCTTATACTGATTTCGTCTTAATTGACACGTGCAGTAATTACAAAATTTTGTTTTATGATCTAATTTGGTTTTAGAATTCAATTCGACACAATTTATCGTTGAATAGACATTTTGTTAAAGTAGCGCGATCGTCAGACGAACCGGGCAAAGGCTGTTTCTGGCGTCTGGATCCGATTTTTGAACCGAAATTAGTGCAGCTCGCGTATCGCCGACGCCGTAGTAACCGTAATAGTGTGGGCGGAGCAGTGAGCAGCGATTGTGATTCTACTGGCGGAGATAGTACCGCTGTATCAGTTCAATCAGTTCCGACTGTTGCTATAGCATCAGCTGCTGGTCAGAGTATCAGTACTACTAATAAAACTAACAACAACAACGACAATGACGACGACGACAACGACAATAACAACAACAACAATAATAATAACAACAACAACAACAACAATAATAATAATAATAATAACAGCAGTACATGCATAGGCCATGGTTTTTCTCAAGCTACATTAAAAGCTCGAAACAGTCTCAACACTACTAGCTGTGGCCGCGGTGTCTCTGTTGAACATTCAAGTTATCCTGCAGTTTTTGACGGTTCCGCTTGTGACGAACAGGGCCGCACTGGGCAATCGCTTAATGCCGCGCATGATAGTCCTTTTGTTACTCGAGATGCTTCGATCTGTGTGATGCCAACGTCTCGAGTAACAATGGAACATGACAATTCAACAATGCCGGTAACCAGAGCGGAATACCGCTGTTGTAGTTCAGTTGTGTCGGCAGGGTTGAGAAGTGTCAGTGTTGACGGTGGATCGCAAGTATTTCAAACTGATGGTGCCGTTGCGTCGAGGTGAGTGAAAAACGTTTTTTAAAGAAATTTCGTTGTTAAGGTAACGTTATACTTTTTAAAAACTTTAATGTCGTTCGTTGCTGTTCGTTTCCGCCCGTCTCTGGGCTGTATCGTACGCGCCGTGTTTGCTTGCGTTACCTGACGGTAATGCGACAGACAATGCAGGGATTGGGTGTCAATGGAGAAGTTAAAACTGAGACAGTCTCAAATTCTTTGAGCCTGAAACTTGAGACTTTTTTGAGAGTCTCAGAAATTTTTTGCACATTACCGAAATGTTTTAAAAAATCCTAAATCACGAATCTTGAAGGTCCTATTCCGCTCAAAAAATCATTAATAATATATTAAGATTGAAAATATAACGTAAATATTGTAATCGCATTCATTTATTTGGCACAAAATAGAGATATGACAACATATCCGCAAAACAGACTGATTTTATATCGCACAAAAGAATTGCGCTGTCGCAAAATCATATTAGTGATACTGGCTGCTAAATATCGCAGACTGGAATTTTCGAGACTTGAGACTGAGACTGAGACTGAGACTACAATCCCTGGGAGAATGACTCGCGGTGACGCATGGTTACACACAACATATATAGTACCACCTTTTGTTGTCGTTTGTTACGTTTATTTAATTTTTATGTATTTCAAACATAGGTCGCGTGATCGAAAAAATATTCACTAACACGATTAAAGACTAAACCACATTTTGTCATTTATTATATATTTCGATGTATATATTACTATCCGGTTGACGTCAGGTTCCGGTGAGAAATTCACTAAGAATATCATAACTGAAAAAATTTAAGACAATAAATTCATACAAAACTGAATGGTTGCACTTGGAAAAATCGCAGAATACTGTGGGTGCTAAACGCAAGCTTTTCCTCGTGAATTGAATTCTGGTAGCATCCCTGGTAAGTGTTATTTATTTTCAATTTTTAGTTCAATTCGGCCAACTCCTTCATCTTCTGTACCGTTATCGTATATTGAAAATATTGCAGTTAGTAGCTGCGCAAAGTTTAGTCGCACGTCCGATCGAATGTTAATGTCGAATACAGAACAAAGATGTAATGCAACTGCTGTAGAGGATACTGAGAGGCGTTTGACTCAACAACAGCATCAGCAGCAGCAACAACAACAACAACCAGTGATTTCTTGTACTACTAGTGTTAAGCTCAACGGTTTGAGGACGAGTGGAACGGGTGGTGATCAAACTACGGGCGACGGCAGGGCGGTGAGCCAAGCGAATTCAATCGGTATCGTGCTACAACCTAAGTCGAGGTGTGCGGTAAGTGTGGAATCTCATTGATATTGATTTTTAGGTTTGATGCTTGAACGAATAATGAGCTTAGAGATTTTTACTCCTTGGCCCGTATTCTCAAATGTGTGTAACACCTATAATCAGTTGGTGAAAGGTCTTGTTGCTTACGAACCAGTAAATGGAGAGGTTCGCAATTCAACCCAGTTTTCGGATTTAATTTTTTACTGCTACTTACTACTGTGCTAATTTTGATATTCGCAATTGAAGGAACTTTTCAGTTTGACAACCTATCTCTAACTGGTGTGCTATCCGCATTTGAGAATATATATGGGCTGTTTTGTTTTCTAGCTTATACCTGTGAAAACGTTAATGTGTTTGTATTAAACTGAGCAGTGATGGGAAGTCCTGCTGTGAAAGTGTTGAAACCGCCGCTGGTCACATTGTCTGTAGATATAGTTATATATAAATTAGAATAATGAATTAATATTGCAGTGCAGTCTGTCGTCGTTGCAGTTTTCGTACGGTTTTACATCCTCCAAATAGCACAGATATGTACATTTTTGCTCGAAAATGCACACAGTGACTTGAAAATGCACATGCTACTGCGCATGGGAATTTGTATACTTCCGCTCACATTAAAGGTTAAGACTTAGGCTAAAGGAAAGGCTTAGGCTTAGGTACACCTTTCCCGAAAATTAAGCTTAAGCCTGTGCCTGTACTGATACCAATGGGGGAAGTGTACAAGACCCTGCACATATCGTATATTTGAGAAAATTCTATTTCATTTGAAAATTTGCCTTCATTTAGGATACGGCCGCACTTAGTGTTGCATCGAGTGTAAACGGGACCTGCGCTAGCGAAGCAATAGCTATGTCATCATCATCGCATATTGCATCAATTGTTGACGCGGTTATTGAATCGGCCAATTTTGCTCGTCGCTACAGTCTAGATCATAGCAGCCAGCCAGCACCCAATGATAGTACTACCACTGTAGTGGCCACTTGTGCCCAGAAAGTACTTTCTGCAACTACAATACCTGGGGCCAATTACAAGCCAGGTGCTAACACGAAGTACGAACAGCCATCGGTCGAGAGATTTGCAAGTCAAACAACGGAAAACGAGGAAGGGAGCGAACAACTGCAACAAGCAGCAACAGCATCTACATCTACAAATCAAGTTTCAAAGTTAGAGAGCACAAGAGGTGAGTGTATGAATATGCAGACAACTGTTTCAAATGGAGGCAGTTGTAGTAGCAAATCACAATTAGTCGGTGGGAACAATGGGGGTATTGCGGCACCACTGTCAAAGTTGACTGATACTGAAATCACCAGCGCAATATCAACAACGCTGTCACAATGTAACAGCAAATTAGTTACAACACCTGCTACTGCGGTCTTGAATATTCCGACTGAACAGCGCGTTCGATTGCAGCAACTTATCGGACAACAAATAATGCAACATTTAGCGACACAACGCGATAAACAACAGAAAGAAGAGCTCCATCAAACACAACAGCAGCAGCAGCAACAACAACAACAACAACAACAACAACAACAACAACAACAACACCACCAACAACAGCAACAACTGTCACAACAACATTTGGCAACAACTGTAGAAATTCCTAGAAAATCCGTGGGCAACGTCAATGATAATTCGGTTGTGATGGTAAATTTAAAAGACGGGACGTACACAATGGTTGGAACAGTGTCAGCTGGAGATATCAAAAGTTTGTCTCAAACCAAAAATGTGTCCGATTTTATGAATACTTCAACCGGTCTCTCCACATGTGCAACTGACAGTATATTACGTTCGAAAATTGAGCGCGGCCGTTCAGCAGTAGCAGGAAGCGCTATTACAAACAGCAATCAGAGTATTGCTGCTGCGACCAGCGTAGCTAGTACATCGCTTGGGTGTGAATTATCATCGCGTAATGCAAGCGGGTTAATAACAGGTGACAGTATGTCAGCGGTTAATGGAAATGACACAACTACGTCAAGTGATAACGGGCCAAAGGTTGCAGTACGTTCAGAAGCGCATCAGCAAAGTATTCAGAGCGTGGGCGATTTGACCAAGTCATATGAGGCTACACGCAGCAGCATTGTAAATACACAGCCCAACACGGAAACTCATGAGCGTTGTGTGGCGGTGGTCAATGAGGTTTTGGCTGGTGGGCTTGCAGTAAGCGCAACTAGTGCAAAATTTGGAGCTCGCATACCAAATGAACAGCTAAAATTGTCACGGCAATATGAATCGCTCACTGCCGCTGAACGAGGCTTGAGCGTCTGCTACGATGATGCTACCATCACTGTACCACCTGCTCCATCATCAAGCAATGAAAATAGTAACCAAAGTGGCGTCGGAATAATTGGTGGTACTGAGATTGGAAGCGGCAACGTAACCATGTGTGATACCGCATCCGATAGTGGACTGTCTAGTATTTCGACAACTTTAACATCTGTGGGGACTCCGGTAACACCCTCTTTATCGTCTGTGCTGTCGTTATCGATGATATCAAATGCGAGTGGAAGTAGCAACAGCAGTAACAGCAACAACAACACGTCTTCAACATTCAGCGGGTCGAATAGCGCTGTTGTGTCACCGCTGAAATCATCAGCGCCGTCGTCTGTGTCTCTTGGCGGCGGAACCGGACTGTCAGATAACGAATGTAGCCGTTCGCCACCACCTTCAACTATGTCATCGTTGGCCAATAGTGACCACGCAACCATTACCACATCAGCCACAACGACAACGTTTGGTGCCACATCAATTCTGGCAACAGCTGATGGCAAAGCTGTCAACGCCACTACTCGGTTAGTTTTGTCATCGCTGGGGTTGACGAGTGGATTTGGTAGCGCTGCTAATTTGGTTACAGCAAGTGCTGCTGGAACGGCAGTCCCGACTGTAACAATACCGGAATCGCAATCGTCAAAATCTGTAAATGCTGCACCTGTTGTTCATCCTGCTGCAGTTGCTATGTTAGCGCAGCCGCAACAACCTGCAACGGTAGCAATGGCGGAAACGGCGTTTGCAGCCGAAACAGTCGAAGCTGCGGCTCGAATTCTGCTAAAACAAAGCGAAGCCGGGATTGGATCAATGTTGCCATCGGCAAAACATGCAGCAGCAGCGATGATGACAGGAAGCATTGCAGCCGGGCGATCATCGATTACAGCTGGAAGAAGTTACGCCAACAACGGCATCAGTAGCTGCAGCCAGGCAACTACACCTCAGCAAACTAACGATATCGCGATAACTGGGGCCACTCCGGCAAAAACTGGGTCGCAGTTAGTTGTTTCTGGTGACACAGCTATGTCACGACGAACATCATCAATAGCGGCAAGTAATGTGAGCAAGTTATTATGCGTCGCAACAACAACAGCAACAACAACAACTGCAACTACAACACTGTTTGAGAACAACGGTGCATACAACAGTTTACAGTCGATCGTATCTGTGCAACATAGTTCAGGCAGCTTGGCGACAAAGTTGGCGAATGTCAGTTCTGGGGCGGCTCCCTCGCAGAATGTGTCATCGACTGCTGGGCCGTATCGTTATCATTATCGTGCGGGAACTCTGGGATCTGCAGGTCACTCTCCTGCGAGCAGTAACAACAACTACGGCAGCAACAGCAACATCGTGGTTGGTCCGACAGGATGTAGTAGCCGGATTGCGACAACTGGTTATTCGCACAATCGTAACTCAACAACGCAACAAAATCAAATCGCGGTGGCGTCATCGGTCGCAGAGTCTCTGATAAGTCAAAGTGCACCGTGTTCGCCGCGTAGTTTTGGTAAGCAAGGATGTTGAGTGGTATGTACCATGGGCGTAGTTGGGCTTATGGAAATGTGAGGGTTACGTTTATAAATATTCTAACGGCCCTTTCTTGTGTTACAAACTGAAACCGTGTCTGAAAACTTCTGCACAAATTTTAATGGGGAGTGGGTTTTACCCTTGAAACTGCCTCACTACGCCCTCGGTTTGCTCGTAGAAACTTAAGCCCAAATATCGCGTGCAACTTGCATTTTTTGAGCTACAGTCACGGAGAGAATTATGTGCACAGTCACCGCGGTTGTGCCTACTCAGTTTGTGTCAATGGGTTTATAATTGTGGTTAATTATAAATTTGCTCGTGACCAGTCCGCACTTTAAACTGCGCGAGCACACACCTTGAAGAACTACTTTAAGACAATCGCGGTTGCAGGTCGCGGTTATGGTCTTCGCAGTAATTACGAGCTACGCTTTGCGAGCAATTGCCTTTAAGAGCGCGATCTCGATCTCGGCTACAGCAGCGGTTTAGGACACAAACCCGATTGCCATTATTTCTGCCTGTGACTCTATGTAACTGACGTCTTGAGATAAGAATGTTAAACATAGCCGATAGAGCGGCATAGAAAATACTCATTTTATTGTTTATTAGCGGGAACTTTCGGCTTTGCCCTGATTGAAAATTTTTTTTATGACATTTTGTTTTAGGTGGTTGGATGGACAACGGTGAAATTATTCCAGCAAATCGAGGTAAGTCATTCATTATTGTGTAATTGTGTTTCACACGCAAACAAAGATGGCAAGAACTGAACACCTGTCGAATTACAAAGAAATTTTATAGTGACATAGAATGAACATATACTAGCTCCATTATGTTACTTACGGAACTGGATTAGATTACTAACAGAAGTAGTTATCAAGCATTGTTCACTAAATAAGTATATTATGTATAAAATAGGTTTCTCCAATTCGAGTATTTGTGTTTGCTGTGGAATGAAAGAAGAATCTGTATAGCATTTATTAACACTATATGTTCGGTTTATAGCGCAGTTCGCAATACTGTATACTACTCAACGTCGTTGTAACATTTGCAACCCTACTTGTCATATTTGGCTCGTGTCAGGTGCTGTTTGTGTTATATCTCTCGATAGCTGTATACATTACTAGATAGGTTTGAAACATCGTTATATATTCGTAAGCTGGAACGCTGCCCAAATTACGTATGTGGAGCGCAACAGCTTTAATAATATAGATAGATCACACACTTTGAATAAAATTGACATTAAAGCTAAAGCACCGAGCATACGTAATATCGGCTTATACATTACCTGGGAGCATTCAAAAAGCCCCTGAGATTAAAATCGAGGGCCAAAAATTATGAATTTTTCGCAATTTTTTTATATTTTTAGCACTTTTTGTATTTTTAGTAAATTTTGCTCAAATTAGATATTTTGAAGCTCAGATGAGACGCTAACATATGCTTTTTGTCTTTTTGTTTTATAAGCACAATTACAAAACAGGATTAATTTTTCGAGTGAGTGGTGCTAAACATGGGGAATTTTCGAGTAGAAGGTTTTGGGCGAGTGGGGGATGACTCACCGCCAACTAGCGAAATGCCAGACGTTGCATATATGGAAACAAACGTTGCATATATGGAGACAAACGTACGCAAATTGTTCTTTTACTCATAATTAAGTTTACTTTAAGTTCATCACCATTCCGGAGGAACGTTCAGTGTTCGTCGTTCAGCGAAAGATGGCCGCCAACGGCTACAGCTGTGTCATTCACCCCCAGCAATCGTTTCAGTGCAAACGCCGCAAACGTCTGCGTTAAAAGCAATCGCTGACGAAAACGACGCTGCCGCTGCTGCTATTGCTGTGTCGCGTAGACAACGTAGCGCAACAGCAACAGCTTCAACATTGCTATCCAACGGAAATCCAACTTCAGCGCTAGCTGTTGCTATGGCCGCAAATCGTCGCAATTCGGCGAATAGTCGAATTGTGATTAGATCGAGCGGTAACAGCAAAAGCTGTAGTAACGGCAATGCAGTCTCGTCCGCCGTAACTGATACTGCGAATAGTAGTGTTGCGGTAGTTGCTAGTCAGTCGTCTAGCAATGCGACACTGATGCTACCAGCATCACTGCAAGTAGCCAACGGCTCGAAAGCACAGTTACAAGAGCCCAAACAAACCATTACGTTTGCATCGGGATTAGGTTTATTGGCGAGTTCGTATGCCGATGGTGGTACTGACACAGATACTAGTGGTTGTCGAACTGGAGGAACACGATTGCTTTCGATTGCTACTTCAACGCCGGCTCCTATAGAGCTCTCGAAGCTGAAACAAGCTCATTCTGTAGTTGAGCTAAAACCTGACCAACAAGATCGACCAGAGGCAAGAGGCTGCGCTCGAGAATGGGTTCAATCACTGTCAACTACGCCGGTAAAAGAAACTATGCATCAAGCTGAACCGCAGTCGTCATATGGTACTAAAAGTTGTAGTAATGACGGGTTTTTACGAAACAATGCTGCTGTCAGTAGTGGCGCTAGTGATCGCAGCTCAATTGGCAAACAACAGCAAACGTCAAAGATACTGTTTCGTGATGTTAACATGACACGGGTGGTGACGGAAGCAGGTAAGCCAAGCTGTATTGTATTGCCAGGCAACAGTTTTAGCAATTCTGAAGGGTCAAATGTTTCTGTTTCGGGGATGATGGATAAGAAAATCTCCGTGGAACACTGTGCAGCTGTTGTGACAGCGCGCACCGATGATCAAGCTCCCGGCAGCCAAGCGAATGCAACACCAGTGGTAGTGGATGATAGCGGAGTGGAAATTATTGCTGAATTTCCAACGCGAAAGCGACAACAACAACAACTACTACTACAACAGCAGCAGCAACAACAACAACAACAACAACAACAACAAGAACAACAACAACTACAACAAAAACAACAACAACAACACAATGCCAGTACTTTCGACGAAAACTTTATCACTGTTGGTGAGAGTTTAGAATCCAAGACTGAGACAGCCGCTGTGAGTTCGGCAACAAATTGCTTTTTGGGAGGAGTAAGTCGCGCCGCAAACATCAGTGCTGCTGGCGCTAGCTTGCGTAGCGTTAGTCAACTGGAGTTACAACAATTGCAGCAAGAGAAACAGGGGATGCATATATCGGCCGTGTTGCAGGTTGCTACCGAGTCGTTGCGTCGGCAACAACAGCAACAGCAACGGCAATCGCTGCAACAGTCGCAACAACAACAACAACAACAACCACAACAACAACAACAGTCAGTGGCTGAGGTGTTAGCGGCACTTACAACAGCTGGTATTACGTCTCAATTGCTACCACTTGGCGGTACCAAAGAATGCGATGAGGAGCCCCAACGGTCCGCAAACCAGTACACGGCGCACAGTTCTGCCGCCATTTCGGGGTCTACCTTGCCGGCGGCACATACGGGAATCATAAAAGTCACCAACGGAAATGACATTGTTAGCGACGCTAAAATCACCGAAGCGCTCGTGTTGCTTATACAGCAACAACAGCAGCAGCAACAACAACAAGAACAACAGCAACAACAACAACAACAACAACAACAACAACAACAACATCATCATCATCATCAACAACAACACCACCACCAACAACAACAGCAACTGAGCAATCAGGCAAACATGCTGACTACTGGTGCTGTTGTTTGTAATAGCGAAAGTGTTGGAAGCTTTGGTGAGCCAAAAACAATAATTACAGAATCAGTTTGTGCAGATTCAAGCAGATACAATGCCGCTGGAAACAATACGCTTAAGCGCCCTGCTGCATCATCTCCTGTAGCTCATGACACGATAACAAACAAAGTTGCTAAAGTTGAAGTAGCCCTGTGAGTTTATTACACGATTGTCAAGCGTTCAAAAGGCGTAGCTTTTAAAATATGCTTAGAACGTACGATTGGGAACTTTTCGTTAATGCGTAGCCATGTATTGTTCGCGATTTTAGGGTTACGAAATTGATGGTGAATATTGATGGACTGGCCAATGTAACGAACAGCGGCGGAACAGTATTATAAGCATATTCCTAAGCCTAAGCCTGAGCCAAGCAAAAAATTGGTCTAAACCTTAAACTTACTCTATTCTAGTCCTACAGGAAAACGTTTTGCCCCTGATCTTTACATTGGCCGATGCACTCATGGTTTTTGTTATTGTATATACAGGCAGAAAACATTGTTGATGCGGTTTAAATTAGCCAAGTATTAATTGTAGTGGTCGCCGGCATTTCAAAGCATTTTTGTGGTTAAATCGTAGCCGACCGGCTACCGGGATTGTTTTACTAGCTCAGGTGCAGTCAAACGTACTTGATGACGATGTGTTAAATTGGAGGTTGACAATACGTGACCGATTTGTTTGTGCAACAATTCTGTGTGACTTTTTGGATGGACAAGTGCGATTTGTTAAACTTTGAGACACCGTTGTACACTTCCCACACGCTTAAGACTCGGGCGTAGGCAAAGGGCCTAGGTTTCGGAAAAGGTTTTCCTGAGCCAAAAGTGTAAGCTGTGATTTTAAATGTTTGGTAGTGTACAAGTGCCAATGATAAAAGTTTGTACAAATTGTACTGTAGCGGCTTGAAAATTTATGCAAAGGTAAACATTTCATCACCGTAAAACTGTGATGTTGTAGTGAAGTTGTGTAGTATTTCGCGGTGAAATGATACCGTGGGCATATACCTACCTGATTTGAATACGTCTGTAAATAACGGAAATTTTAGACTTATATTTTTCGTTGACGAGCTGCTGTGCTGGAAACTTGAACGATTATGCTTAATTTTTGAGCGTTATTGCTAAATACTTGCCAAGAACCTCTGTGTAAATATATTCGGAATGAAGGCTTGGCTGATCGTGAAACGCTCGTGTTGTAGCTAACCCTTTTACTCATAGAGTACGTATACTATGAGCAGCTAAATACGAGTAAATGAAAAACACAGACACTGTGATCAGTGTTAACAATTCTAACATATATGTGCAGTGTGAAATCTCTACAACACCTTACCTTGAAATTGCATCTTATATGAAATTGAAAATATTCATGTGAGATAGGGCTATGCTGATCATGAAACGCTATTGCAGCGTGCCATGATTTTGCAAAATTTTTATATCATTACCAATTTAATAGTCATGAATTTTTAGTTTCGGCAGCCGCTGAAAAAAGGTATGCTCGTCTAAGTAACACCAGCCATATTTTTTTGTTTTACACATCAAATATTGAGTTGAAATTTGAAAATGTGCAACTGTTCTATTGTTTCATGCCTTGTGTTCGTTTTTAATAGATCATGACTTTGTGTTATTTGTAATGACGTGATAATAAATCGTTAAACGCATTTAAATGTATCGTTAGAGCGTGAAGATTTTAACTAATAGTGAAAATAATTGAAACCAAGATGGATATTTAAGTGTAAAATTATAACGCATGTGTTGTTTTTTTATGAAAATGTAATTATTGAAATATGCTAACATTTACCCGATAGCGTAAAAATTATATAGGAAAAATAGCGAACCTAAATGTACTAAAGTGGGAATAAAGTTTGCCGTTTAGATGAATTTTGGCATTTTTATTTCACGTCGAACAAATTGTCCATATCACGGAACCAGGGTGTACCTACGTAATCGAATATCTGATTACGGTAAAAATTGGTGTTCGTTTTCACTATGGAAATACTGGATGGAAACTACGTTATTTTCATGTTACAAGGTATTATTGCTTATAAATCACCAATATATCTCGGAATGTGTATGCAGATACGCTGCAGTTGTACGATGTGACAAAAATTCGAAATTCCTTCAAAATCTTAAACATTCCGATGCATCCGCTTTTACGCGAGAAAACTCGGCGAATATTCGGTTGCACGCTGACCTGTCATACCTTCAACAGAAAACAAATTTAAGATTTATCATCATCAGTTGCTATGGCAACAAAATAGATTAACGTATGAACATTATGAGCGCAGTAAAGACCAAAATTTTGATTTTGGGCCCGTGCGGTGTAAGTTTTATGATTTGCCTTGTTAATTCTCCAATTTCACAAAACGGTAAAAATACGAGAGCAACCGTTGCAGAAGTTTACAAAAACTTTCGCCGCTCTTTAAGTACTTTACACAATACATTTCTTCCCACGTTTATGATTAAGGTTAAGGCTCAGGATTAGGCTTAGGTAAAGTGGAGACTTAGGCAAAAACTTTTAAGCTTGAGCTTGGCTAAACGTTTTCTGATAAATACCTAAGCCTAAGTCATAAATATAAGCATATGTGGGTAGTGTACGAGCGCGGCGTTTAGCTTTACTGATATGCTAAAGTTATCGTTGTGTTCTTTCATTTATGAATCTTGCTCAGAGAACGAAAGAATCAAAATTCAACTATAGATACACTTAAACTTTGGCCCATGTTAGTTTAACGGGCGTCCAGGTTTCTGGTGGGTCTATAAAAGAGTAGGTTTAGATTCTAGATTACATTTTTTGCTTAGGCTTAGGCTTAATAGGAATACGCTTAATCTACTGTTACGCCCCTTAAATATTGGCCTAAACTTTTAACACCCATTCAAATATTAACAAACTATATTTCAATAAATGACAAGTATAAACGCTATAACAATTTCGTTTGCCAAACCCCTTGTTGCATTGTTATATTGTCACAATGCCGCGTCCTGAAATTGCTGAAAAGATTGAAGCTATATGTGCAATCGTGAGAGAGCAAGAAGCCAAACGTAATTTTAGTGCTAAATCTTATGAACACAAATTTTTGGTTTTGATCTGTGTCCGACGAAAGGCGTACGCCTGCGTGGGCCAATTACATCCGGTGTGTTTTTGTGTCTTTTCAAAATCGTTAATATTGTGAATTGGCGTGTTTGCGATTTTTGATTGCAGTGCGGCAAAACAACAATTGCAAACTATTTAGCTGATCAAACTGAAATGGCAGACGGTGTCTATCGACCAACACAAGGCGTACGGATTGTTGAATTTGAAAGTAACGGTCTCGAACTTGATGAAAACAGCATCGATGCAGAAGTTGAATTATGGGACTGTAGCGGTGATAAAAAGTAAACCTTAGACCTTAAGCGTTTTGCGAGCCCAGCGTATAGGGCGAGCAAATTTATTGACATCTGCAAGTTAAGCGGAAACAGATACACTGCAAAAAATGGTGAGTCAAATTGACTCTCTCCGCAATAGGCTCTACGGGACTACACAAACTGAGCCAAATTCGACTCCAACAGAATCAAATTTGACTCGCTAAATCGCACGTTTGACTCTGGTATAGTCGAATTTTGACACAGTTTGTGTAGTCCCGTAGAGCATATTTCGGAGGGAGTCAATTTAGACTCACCATTTTTTGCAGTGTAGTGTTCACAATAACGGAAACGGAAAACGGATTTGAAGTATATAAATGTTGCAGATGTTATGTTTTTCTGCCAACCCAATTCTGGTATACAAATATTCACTGAGCTTTCCACAACTTTAAAAAAACAACGGGTACACAGAAAATGTTTTCAGATTTTAGATAAATTTCGTAAATCATGCAATTTTTTTAGATTTTAAGATTGAATTTTGCTTGTTTATTTTGTGAGAAACTATGCTTTGCTTTTTAGGTTTAAAAAATGTTGGCCAGCAATCCAAAAAGATACTAACGGAGTGATTTTGGTTGCCAATCCAGACAGTTCAGAACAATTGGCGAGTTTAGAAGAATGGTAAGTTGCCCACGATACACTAGAGTAAACCAAGACGCAGCGGTCGGCGAACTTTGCAGCAGCCGAAACCGAAGCTATGGCAAAATCAAGTAAAAATGTATAGGCAGGTGCCAACTACTAAAGTTAGCAAAGTCTACATACTGGTCCATGTTAAAGGGCGTGTCCACTAAACCGTAGCAACCCTTCGCCTCACAGTCTCTATGACCACCGGGATCAATGTTACTTTAAGGGCCGTCCCGGTTTCTGGTGGGCCACCGCGGCCCATGTTAGTTTTAGGGCCGTCCCGGTTTTTGGTGGGTCTGTAAAAGAGTTGGCTTACATTCTACGCTACATCTTTTGCTTAGGCTTAGGCTTAGGCTTAACCTTAGGAATATATACGCATTTGTAACGCTTACGCTTATGGTTAGGCTTTGGAATACGCTTAATCTACTGTTTACGGCCCTAAAACTAACATTGGCCACCACCCGTCTGACTGCCTTCCAAAAAAAAAAAAAAAAAAAAAAAAAAAAAAAAAAAAAAAAAAAAAAAAAAAAAAAAAAAAAAAAAAAAAAAAAAAAAAAAAAAAAAAAAAACATGTACAGGGCCCTATAATTGACATGGGGCAACAGTGTAATAATATCTTTATTTTGCCAGGTACACACAATTTGCGGTGCAACAAAAAATTAAACCGTCACACGTTGTTATTTTTCTACATTCCAAACATCCTTGGACTGGTGCAATGTCAGATATCATTGACCCAACAAGATTACGTAAGTTTAGTTGTTACATGCGCGCAAGATTACGTAAAGTCTATTTATTAGCCCCGCGGTCATTGTTTAGTAGGTTAGACAAGACGTACTCTTTCAAATTCAATTTTATAAAGCTACTAGAGTCCCAGAATCAACAACACAGCATTTTTACACGTCTCTTGCACGCGGCAATGCAGCCTATAATGTAGATAAAAACCTTGTAATGAATTTAATGCTATAGTGTATATAGCAGAATGCAAACGAAGTTGAAAAATCTGAGCAGGAGGTCAACAAGTTCTCGCGGAATCAAAACCGGAATCGCCGGCGAAGTTGCAAGGTTGGCACCGGAAAAACCAACGAAAAAACGTTTTTTTTTTTGTTTTATCACAAGGGGTGGAACAAACGGAAAAACTTGAAACATATTTAATGATGGTTGCAAATATAAACTTGCGTAAAACATTAAAAAATCATCGCAGAAAACAACAAAATTTTATGAAACGCGTTTTTCGCAGCCTTCCATCCGGAATGAGTTTCGCTCAAGCGTCAAGGGCGCTGGGAGACAAACGTATCTTCTGTTGCCAGCCAATGTTACAATAAAGGCCGTCCCATTTTCCCGGGACAACAATGTACCAGGAGTACACATATATAAATATAATTGGGACAACTGGAATAGTAGGGACAGCGGGACAATTGGGACATATGGACAGTTGGGACAGCGGGACAGTTGGGACAGATGGACAATTGGGGCAGCGGGACAGTTGGGACAGCGTGACAGTTGGGACAGATGGGAAAATTGGGACACTTGGGACAGTTTAAAACAGCGGAACAGTTGGAACAGCGGGACAGTGAGGTTGAAATACTTGGAACAACGCGACAGTTGGGGCAGTTGGGAAAGTGGGATATTTAGGACAGTTGGAAAAGTGTGATATTTGGGACAGTGGGACACTTGGGACAGCATGAACATTGGGATAGCTGGGACAGTGGGAAAGTGGGACAGTTGGGGCGGACAGTTGGGACAGCGGTGGACAGTTGGGACAGCGGTGGACAGTTGGGGCGGACAGTTGGGATAGCGGGACAGATGGGGCAGTTGGACATCGGGACAATTGGGAAAGCGGTGTTGTTAGGACAGTCTGGACAGCTGGGACAGCGGGACATACGGGACAGTTGGGTCAGGTTGAAGCAGCGGGACAGTTGGGAAAATTGGGAAAATGTAAAGAACAGGGTTGGAACAGTATTATAAGCCTATATATACCTAAGCCTTGCCTAAGCCTAAGCGTGTAACAATAAGCATATTCCTAAGCCTATTAAGCCTAAGCCAAGTAAAAGAAATAGTCCAAAGCTTTAAGCTTACTCATTACTAGTCCCCCTGAACAATTGAGACAGTTGGAGCAGCGGGACAGTTGGCGCAGCTGGGACAACGGGACATATAGGACAGTTGGGACAGTAGAGACAGTGGAACAGTTGGGAAATTTGGGACAGCTGGACATTTGGGACAACACGACAGGTGGAACGGAGATACAGCAGGGCAAACAAGGAAAAGATCCTCCACGAGAAAAAATTTCAATTGGATTCTCAGGAGGCTGCCGCCCCCTGAGTTATACAAAGCCACTGTGAGCAGTGTTTAACAATTCTAAAATATATGTACAGTGCAAAACTTTCATATAAGACGTAACAGCCCCCTCGGGCTCGAGCGTCAAGCTCCTATAGCTCAGTGGTCATCGTAAACGCCTCCCACGCGTGAGACTGGGGTCGTATCTTACCTTGAAATTACTTCTCATTTGAAACTGAACATATTCATGTGAGAAACGGTTAATGGTAAAATTGTTAGTTATAATCTTTAAGTATCTTTTTTCAAAAAATTGCCCCAAACTGGACAACCGAACTCAATATGGGGCAAAACATTTACAATAGTGCATAAAATTTCACTATACCGAAATTGCCGGAAACTCCGGCAAAAGATCTACCGAAGCCTTAAGTCAGTTTTTTGTGGCAGCTATAGCCAGATTTCCGGTTGTATCCTACTACTTAATACATATCGTATCTAATCTATATATAATACCGCACTACCAGAACTTTTATATTACGTTTCAGCATCAATTCTGCATAACATTCAATGTATTGTGACAAATATCGAGCAAGATGGCGAAGCACTACGTCTTGAATTTAATAATTTTCTGTGCAATGTAATCTCTGGTGTTCAGTAAATTTTGCATACTCATTTTTAATTTTAATGTCGGGAAAATTTGCAGTAGAAGATACAACAAATTAGATATTAAAAACTGTGAGGAATTTGGTGTGAATTGAACAGCTATTTTCAAAGTATAGTCCGCCAATGCTCACAAAATGGGTGGAACAGTATTACAAGCTTATTCCTAAACCAAAGCCTAAACCTAAACGTAAGAAAGAGTTTATTCCTAAGCCTAAGTCAAGTAAATAAATTGGCCTAAGCCTTAAGCTTATTGTATGCTAGTCCCACAGAAAAACGTTCCGCCCCTGATATTGACATGGGCTGGCCGTATAGCCAAACGTTTGGATTTGAAACTTTTTGAAACATTTGGGCAGTTAACTTCTAAAATTGTATAATTCCCCCCTTCCCGTTAAATTCCCCCGCCACCGAAAATGCTCAGTAGTGTGTACACCGGATATCCGTTTCTGACAAAAATCGGTACTTTTTTATCGCGGAATTGGACTCCCGTCATTGTAGTCTCGCGAAATATGTTGGGCAGTTTTTTTAGCCAAAATATCGAAATTTACAACTTGCAAAATTACGTAGTTAAAAACCGCGTTATTTTTTTATAAGACACTTATTCCAAGCTTTATTTTTAATCTGAAGAACATATATAAAAGCAACAACGAAGAGCAAACGCGTTCATTACACTTTCGCGCAAGTAGTTAAATCAAGCAAGACCTTCGACCCATGTTAGGTAATTATACGGACACGAGGCACAAGCGGAGGTCTGTGCTTGGCCGAGGCCGGAAAATCGATATCTGCCTCCTGTAGAATTTTTCTGCCGGAACATCCCGCACTTTTGGAAGTCATAATTCCTAGTTTTACATAACTTGTATTGTTTCGTGCGTTTGGATTTAAGTTTTGGTTAAACATTGTTTTAACTATCTAAGTAATTTCGTATCACTCTAGTTCTGACAAATTTGGTTAACTTCCGGCTCCTACATTTTCACCTCCGGTTGCACCCTGTTGGAAACTGTCATTTAGAAACATAGAGACCAACGGACTTACTGGCAGTTTAAGCTTATACGCTTGATATGTGCATTAGGCTTATATTGCGGCTTACTCCTAGGCGTAGACCTAACTACCTGCAATGGATGAAATACCTAGACAGGGCATAAAATCTAAGTTTGAAACAATTTCTTATTTGAAACAATTTTTAGCGTAGAAACTCACGGAATTTCTCAATTCAAAGAAAAGGGCTATTCTTTGGAGGCATAGTGGTACATAACCGATGACTTTACTGATTGTCCCGTTGCATAACATGATGTTTTCAACATAACCGTCCTATTCACTCCTGCTCCATTTAAGCGGATCTAACACGTTGCACATATAACTAAAGCTGTTTCCTGCTAAAAATGATATTTTTGCAATCGCGGCGCCGTAAACTATCGTACGAGAAATACTAAAAATTATTAAAAAGCATAGCACCACCCTTAGCGTTGCGCTGTTATAGATTACGGTCTGCCGAGTCGCGTCACAGTTAGAACTAAATTTTCACCACGCGTTGTATACACATCAACAAACCAAACAAAACCCTGAATGATTAATTCTGCACAGTTAACGTCGTCATGATTAAAACCCGTATATACAGATTAAAGACGAATCAATGCATATTAGTGATGTGCAATATAATATATAAAAACAGCAAAACGAAAAGCCATCCACTTTCTCGGATAGATTTTAGTTAAATGCGAACAAAGTTTCTCAAAAATCAGCTACTTATACTTAATATACGAAACAGGGTGCAACCGGATATCTGTTTCCAGTAAAAATCGGTATCCGATTTTGTAATAAATACCCGAAATTAAGTTATTTTTACGCTCAAAAGTCACACGTACATCTCGCAAATTTTCATTATAGATATGCTTAATACTGTTCGATATAAAATAAAAAATAACGAAATCGATCGAAAATGCTTCAAATTTTGTACTTACAACATCTTTGAAACTTTTTGTATTCCAATGTCCGTTTTTGGTTCGCGTTATTTTGTTCACTGTCACATTTAAGTTCGCGTTATTTTAATTACTATCCGTTTTCGTAATTTTTACTATCTGTTTACACCTTGATACGCAGACCTTTTCATCTGAAACGTTGTAAATTCATATTTCGAATTATACAAAATGTTTAGCCTAAAGAAATTGCCATAAAGTTTCTCGTTATTCTAAAATCTCGGGCAATAAAACTCTCAGCAAACTCAACCAAAAAGCTCGGCTTTTGCACACTTCTCAAATTTAAGGTTAGGGCTTCGGTTAGACCCGAGTTTAGGCTTACTCTTATGCTTACGCATATTATTACGCATATTATGATTTTCTTATACTAAGCTTCCAAAGGTGGATAAGTGTACCAGAGCCGAAAGTAAAAAAAATAATAAATACCGCATTAGCATTTCTCTTAGGACATGGCTAAAAGTGTTGCTTTTGACAAATTATTACACCATCATTCAGGTAAAATTAGTTTAAAATACGCCAAAGGGCAGAAATATATCCTACATCATACAAGGCCGATATTATATCAATAAAGTCGGAAACAAAAAGTCTGAACAAATATGTCAGACAAGCTTTGTTAAAAGACAGGACTGTTTTTAAAGAAAGACTACTTAAATCTCATTAAATACATTACACTAACAACGCAAACAATATTTTCTTGGAACAAAAATGCTCTGCTTTTGAATCTTTTGGAAAAGTCAACAAACACGATCACTATGCACTTATAATATTAGGGTTTTAACGCGGTTGCTAAAATTGTTCTACTTTGCGAGAACCAAATAACAGACTGTGAGGAAACAAAATGAATTTAGTAAAATTATACGTATTTGTATTTTTAATCCTTCAAAAACTGCAACAATTTTCCAACACTATGAGCGTAGATGTTAACGCTATTCGCCAAGTGCCCCGCGTTCGTTATTTTCATTCTGAAATAGATAAAATGACACAAAATAAGTTATTAAGTACATGCGAAAAGTTTGATTGACACGAATTTTCAAATAACATCAAAACTGGTGCAGGTAGGTAAATACAGTTGTATACAGGAAAACTCATCTATCCGAAATAAAAGAAATGATTATACTGTTAGCGTAAAACGTACATGTTACGCAAATATTTTTTCTGAATACAACCGAAGCCTGCTTCTACCAGTTTGCGACCGGATATCGGGTTGCGATTTAATCTCCCGGCAAAAGCGATATCCGCATCCGGTTTCGATATAACCCTACGGGATACCGGATATTTATGGCTGTGGTCCCGAATGCCGTAAAACTTTTGACAAGTAGACATATTTAACATCTTGTTGGGATTATCTTTTTGCACAAACAAAGCTGGTATGTTTTCACTAACTGAAATACAATGAAAAATCCAGGCTATCAATTAATTTTAGTCCAATAAACATATACTTTTGCGCGACTCAATTACAATCCACACTGTTTATATTTATAAGCTATCCGTCTCCGGTAAATTAACATTTAGTCGCACACTGGCCTCTATATAACAATTTTTTAATTTTACATCTGGTCCAACCAAAACTTTATTTTCGGTAGGCAAATATAGCTTTGTTAATTTAAATATGATGTATATTAATTTCGAGTTTCAATACGACAAATACGTGAGAAACAATGGCTCATTTCGC